>JAFVLL020000667.1:0-15775 GCA_021397915.2 Tor tambroides
ACATTCTTACACACACACACACACACACACACACACACACACACACACACACACACACACACCCACCCCTGACTGCAATGGAAAGTAAAGCCCACTGAGAACACTAATTTCACTTCAAGCTGCAGTATTGCCATATTTTATGTTTCTTTTTTTTATGTTACATTAATTTCTCATAATGTGTAGATACCACAACTATGACACTTTTCAAGTTTGAATGCACCAGACACAACAACATTAACTCAACCTTAACAAAAAGAAGCATATTTCAAATTCATTTTATTATGAGTTAACATAAGTAAAGAATATTTTCCAAGTATACTTCATGTGGGAAGTATAATAATATCAATGTACAAGTAGTAAGTGTACTATTTTAGCACTTCTGGGACTAAATTTGTGGTAAATTTGGTACTTTATATAACAGCAGTTTTTCTTTAGTATTGCAACTATAATACAAGTGAATTTATAGCTATACTATTACACTCTTATACATCTCTAGCCCACTTTTCAGTTTATAAAAGTATACTTAAGTGTACTTTAATTGTAATGATAGGAAACCCTGAGTACTAAGTTTAAGTTTTTTCTGTTGTATTGCAAGTATACTGTGAATGACATACTGATAGATTACTCTTTTCATATACTGCAAATATACTTGTCATTTTTTAAAGTAAATTTTACATCACACATACAGTTTACTATCTACATATTACTTTTTATACTTGAAACATACCTTTAATTGTACTCTAAGTACAATGACAAAAATTTGGTTGTGACACAATTTTCATTCAGAAATTCCTGGTAAATCTGACCAATGATTACAAAGAACAGGAAAGTAACATTGAATTTAATGTGAAACTTTGAAGTAGTCTAGTAATCTTTGAAAAATCTGTTTCTACAATGCAGACTTGAAATTAAAACCTACAATACTAACGGACCGCACATAAAAATTCCCATACTCAGGATCACTTTTCATGTTTGAGCATCTGACAAAGCAATATTAACTCAAACAGCATGAGTTTGTGTTTGGACTATGTGTCCGTCTGGGAGTGATTATATTTCAGTTCTGTTTGGTGATACCAGAGACACACTTCAGTCTTAAACATTAACCAGCGAGAGTGTGTTCATGTGCGCTGAGGGCCTCAGAGAGAAGAAAAGAAAGAAAGAGTGAACATGTTTCCACTGCAGCTGTAATAAACTCTCCCTTTGGCACCGCTCAGGTCAACGCTGGCAGCCAGTTTAAGCGTGAGGTGACATCACACACAAACACACGGCTCTCTTTGTGTTTTTCTCTGTCAAGGCAGTTCTGTTGTTGTCGGCAATGTCTATTCAGCTCCAATGGAGTCAAACAGAACAATCTAGAACAGCACAGATCACACACACACAAACACAGCAGTGGTCAGAGCGCCTCTCTATTCCTGAACAAGGCCAGACTGGATTGATCATTAACACACACGGTTAACATGACTAACTTCTGTTCCCCGTCCTGAGTTAATCACAGCACTGCTCTGTTCAAACTATCCTATTGTACTGGGTGAGATCAAAAGCTGAAGTTTGTCATGTTTTGAATGTTTTAAATTTAACATTCACCGTCACTTTACGTTAAGTCCTACTCAGGTTGACTTCTTGAAGACTGCGCCGTTCAGAACATGAATCTGTCTGTCTGAGCCCAACATGTCAGAAATTAAAACAGAAATGAATGAGATTTTCATTCATCTTCAGATGAATAACTAATTAACTAAATGACAGCTCCAAACCGGCACGGGTCAACACCGCACTGAGTCAAAGACAATCCCGCTCACGGCTAACCTTCACAAGCTGGTGTTCCCGCGGTGATGCTGGCAGGTCTGCGTCAGAGAGGCTGAGCGCAGGGCACAGAGACGTCGGTGAATCGGCCTGGTCATTAAGCTGGGCTTTAAGTCCAGACTAGAGCTGGATTTGAGGCTTCCAGAGAGCAGCACAAGCTCCTCCTGCCAGCCCGTTTTACACACACACGGACACACTGAGGTAAGCTGATAACACAACCAGACACACACCAGTCTGCTGACTTTGTTGTCATTTTCTGCACTTTTAGGGAAAAGAAATCTGGGGGATTCTGTTGAATGGATGTGGAGGTGAAGTGAGGGTGTTAAAATACTTTCTCATAAACACAGAGTTAACTTTAAATAATCCATTCACTGCTCAACTTCCCCGGAAAATCTCTCTGAGATCACAGTGACTGTGACTTAACCAATGAGGCGAGTTTGGGGCGGGCTCATCTGTTCGGCTGACCAATAACAGACAGGGGAATGATTGAAAACTGTCACTGCAATACTTCTTGACATTAGAAGTGCAGAAATTACAGCTTTAATTATGGTATTCCCTTAAAATGGATGTGAGGGTACTACCAAATCATAAATAAATAAATCTCTGATCCAGCATTGTTCAGAGCGAGTAATGTTGTCAAACACTGAATGCACATGAATATTTGACCCTGGAGCACAAAAGCAGTCTTCAGTAGCACAGGTATATTTGTAGCAATAGCCAAAAATACATTGTATGGGTCTGTAAATATATCAAAACTTAATTACTGATTAGTACTTAATTTTTTATATGCATTGCTAAGATCTTCATTTGGACAATTTTAAAGGCGATTTTTCTCAGTATTTTTTTGCACCCTCAGATTCCAGATTTTCAAATAGTTGTATCTCAGCCAAATATTGTCCTATCCTAACAAACCATATATCAATGGAAAGATTATTTATTCAGCTTTCAGATGATGTATAAATCTCAATTTCAGAAAATTGACCCTAATGACTGGTTTTGTGGTCCAGGGTCACACATGTGGTGTTAATATGAAGTGTGTTTACAGTCACACTGGACACTAGTCTTATGTGACTGCAGTATTCAAAAAACAGGGTTATTATTGTTAATGGAAAAAAACCCTAAAAATAAAATAATTTAAAAAAATGTTAGTTGACATAAAATAAACATTAACTGAAATAAATGTAATATGAAAAAATAATAATAATAATAATAATTTCAACTAGTTGTCAAAGCAACATTTTTCTCATTTTCGTTTAGTTTAACTTGATGTACTAAAATAACTAAAACTTTTTATAAAAAAATAAAACTATACATGCATAATTAAAAATAACTAAAATTACAAAAACACTACAAAATTACTAAAACTTCAACTAAAATTAAGATGGAAATGGAAGATATAAATATAGTTTTAACACCATCAAAAACCTTCCTCCACTATTGTTCAGAGTGTTACTGAAAACGGTCTGTTTTTCTCATTTGGCATGTCACAGACACAACATGATCAGCTGAACAACTTCTGAATAAAACCCACTAACGACCTTTCTTTCTCTCAGCTACAGCTATAAACATCCAGACAGAAAGCCTGACAGATAGAGAGACGTTCTCGCGGTTGTAAATCTGCTCCGTCATCCCTCACAGGCAGGTAAAAGAGCATGTTCGGCTTTAAAAACGAGTGTTGAGGGCCTGCTGCAGACGAAATGATGGAGGGGAGTTTGGGAAACTTTATGGCAGCGTTTAAAGAGCAGAGAGTCATTGACTTTACACACCATACGCATGAATCACTCACGGAGCTGGAGAGAGACGCCAGCGGCAGCCCAGAGGCCGATCACTCATTGGCTGGAAACGCATGTGTAATGTAATATGAGCGCTGGAAATCAGTGGAACCAGTCTGACTCAGTGTGTGTGTGTGTGTGTGTGAGGTAAGAGCACATAGTCTCAGGTAAGAGTCATTTAATGCCTCCGCACACATTCCACACTCCTCTCTGGCTGCTGTTCTTTTGTCATGTAGTAATTAACCAGACCAGCTGAACTCTCCTATCCCAGCGTCATAATGCACTTTGGGTGGGACCATCTCGCTTTGTGCTTCATTCTTCAGAACTAATTGCACAAGCAGTCAGTAAGAGCACAGAAGAGCTCGGAGGGATTGTATTGCACCCTCTCCGTTTCTTTATCTTCTTCTCTCTGCGCTGGCCCAGCAGCCCTGTCTCTCTGCATTACAGTCTCCTGGCTTGGCTTGGGTGTCTTTCACCCTAATAATGTCTCCTGACCTTGAATGAAAGAAATTAGTGACTGATGAGCAATGCAGATCAGGGTGATTAACAGACAGCACAGATAAAAATAATTTAGAGTGTGCCATGTTTCCACCACGGGCTCCGTTCCATCACCGGAGTCAGGATGTGTCCATCTGATCACATTCAGTCCCTGTCTAGGGTACGCAGTCTTGTTCAGCAGACATACTCATTTAATGAGAAAACAGACCATAAATATGTTGTACTACACAGATTTTTGTCCAATTGAGTGCTGTCTTGAATGAAAACGTCCCACCCTGATACCTGACAATAGTAAATCATTGCTCATGACTGTGGCATAATTACAGCCTACTGGCTTCCCTGCAGCATTTCCTGTTTCAAGCTTCCTGTTTAGTGGTCAAACTGATGTGGCTTTTTTTAATTACTGGCTTTGGCCAATAACAATTCTCTGTCTTCATTAGTCTGTCTGTTTAACAATGTTAAGGCAAACACAATAATATGCTTTCCATACACTGATGCCATCCAGCCAATGTGCATTTATATAGTGTTTGAATATCTCATAAACATTTCATTCCACAAATCTGTTCTTCTGACCTTCTGAAGTCTGCATTGTAATGCATAAAAATGCATTTAGTCTTGATTTCAAACTATGCTGCTATATCCAGATGTCTTATTCACAGTTTATTGTATGTGAAATTAGCAGTACCTGGTCTTTATTTGAGAAAATATGAATCCTGGTGTAAGATGACTGACAGCTATAATTGTGAAAAATATTACTGAATCAAGAAGCAGTTTAAGTTTAAATCAAGTTTAAATTTGTTTGTTTTTGTTTTTTTTCAATGGATGCATTTTCAAAAGATTCATTTCTAACTACTTAAGTAAATAGTATGTTAAATAAATATCCATTTAATTTAAGCAATTATCATGTATATGTCATCTTTCAATGGAATAATGTGATCTTTGGGCACCTTACTCCCTGAGGTATTGGCATAGGCCATCAAAAAAACTATATGTGACCCTGGACCACAAAACCAGTCATAAGGGTCCATTTTTTTTAAACTGAGATTTATCCATCATCTGAAAGTTGAATAAATAATCTTTCCATTGATGTATGATTTGTTAGGATAAGACAATATTTGGCCGACATACAACTTCTGGAAAAAATCTGGAATCTGAGGGTGCAGAAAAAATCAAAATACTGAAAAAATTGCCATTAAAGTTGTTCAAATGCAGTTCTTAGCAATACATATTACTAATCAAAAATTTTGTAGTTTTGATATATTTACGGTAGGAAATTTACAAAATATCTTCATGGAACATGATCTTTACTTAATATCCTAATGATTTTTGGCATAAAAAAAAAATGGATCATTTTGATCCATACAATGTATTTTTGGCTATTGCTACAAATATGCCTGTGCTACTTAAGACTGGTTTGTGGTCCAGGGACACATATCGATCGACCACTAGTAACAGGACACACGTAAACACAAGAAATTGCAATGGTTGCAAGCGGAAAAAAACAGCAATCTTGAAGTTACCAGCAGTGTTGAAGTCTTCATCTTGTGGTGTTGCTCTTAAGACTCCTCAAAACCACATAAACATGGCCTTGGTGTGGATCTGGTCTCAGTTTAGGGACCCAGACAAAACCAGAGTCTATTTCTAACATACCAAAGGTAATAATCACCTCAACCACTATCATCACAGCATCTTCCCTTTTCAGGAAATGCATGGCTCTGAATGGCTGCTGAGCTTCTGTGTTTGACGTGAGCGCTGCAATATTCAGCATTCCTTCTCTTGCAGTTCATTCAATTGGACAGTCTGGTTTTAGGGTTGACAGGCTGTGGTCTGGATCTGGAACTGATGCGTCTGGCATTGTCTCACTCTGGTTATCCAGCCCTGAGAGTTAACCGCTACAACACATCTCCACCCAGCTTAACCGGGTTCAGGTTTCTCACCTGCGGTCAGTATCAGGTTTCCCGAGCAGCTTCTTCAGCACTGACCTGAATGAGTGTCACGCTCAGATTAAAGATCGCTGCTTCTGGACCCAAAATTAACACTCAACGCACTACTACCAATATGTCCTTATAAATGCATTTATTTGCTTGGACTATCAACAATATGGGAAGGGGGTTCCCATTATCGATTATATGGTCAGCTGTATGTTATTATTTGCATGAATCTTTGTTTTTCCCTGCTCTCTGTGAAGCAGCAGCTGGTTTATAGGACTGTGGATGTACAAACTCTGTCTTCAACTATTTCATCGTTTCCACTCAGTTCAGTCCTCCTTTTCTCTCTCTGTCTCTGCTGTCTTTCATGTGTGTCCAGGCATACAGGGCTTCCGCTGATCACTGCCCGAGGACACACTTACTGGCCTGACGGACACAACAGAGAGAGAGAGAACGGCCCACGGCCAAACACTGCCGCCAACACTCAGCACGCTGGGAAAGGATTTACCCTCCTCCAATACCACACACACACACACACACACACAACAGATACACAAAGAAACATTTTCACATCAAATCACTTCAAATTCAATTTTTTTGTGCCCAGATATGAAATATCTCTGCTGAATTATGCTCAGCAAAGAACTTTTTTGCTTCAGGAAACACAAGTCACATGACATGAAGTGTAGTCTGGACTAGGATATTCCAGACTATCTCCAGCTTCCAACTCTGTAGAGCTCTGTAGTCTGATGTTTGGAAGATGACATAATGACAATGCTAGTAATTTACTTTACACTTACTCAGAAGATATTTAAATCTCTCAATAGAACAAAACTGTCCGACATTTAAATCTCTGAATACAAAAAACAACCGATATTTAAATCTCTGCAGAGAATAAAAACGACTGATATTTAAGCTGCTAAATGTGAACCTGGAGCACAAAAGCAGTCTTAAGTCGCTGGGGTATATTTGTAGCAATAGCCAAAAATACATTGTATGGGTCAAAATTAATGATTTTTCTTTTATGCTAAAAATCATTAGGATATTCAGTATCATGATCATGTTCCATGAAGATATTTTTTAAATTTCCTACTGTAAATATACCAAAACTTCATTTTTGATTAGTAATATGCATTGCTAAGAACTTCATTTAAACAACTTTAAAGGAGATTTTCTCAATATTTAGATTTTTTTGCACCCTCAGATTCCAGATTTTCAAATAGTTGTATCTCAGCCAAATATTGTCCGATCCTAACAAACCATACATCAATGGAAAGATTATTTATTCAGCTTTCAGATGATGTATAAATCTCAATTTTGAAAAATTTACACTTATGACTGGTTTTGTGGTCCCGGGTCACAAATATGCCAAAACCAGCCGATATTTAAATCTTTAAACAGAACAAAACTGACTGATATTTAAATCTCTGAATAGAACAAAAGTAACCAATATTTAAATCACTTAATAGAACAAAATCGACCGATATTTAAATTTCTCAATAGAACAAATTAAATTAATATTTAAATCTCTTAACTGAACAAAACTGACCGATATTTAAATCTCTAAATACAAAAAAAATCAACAAACATTTAAATCATTTAATCGAACGAAACCAAACCATACCTAAATCGGAGTGCCTGTTTACACTAACTCCGCCCACCAACGTGCGGTTTGGGCTAGACAACATTACAAAAGACGGCTGTTAAAGAACAGCTCCAGTGGTGTAAGTGGTAAAACGAGTAGCGCAGACTTTTTGACGTGATCGACCCGAGTTCGAAACTGCTTTTTGCAGAACTCGTTCTTGTCCCTCTTCACATCTCATATCACATCGGAAAAGCATTTATTCTCAATAAAAATGAAGGAAAATAATCGGAAAGTTGAAAATGAAGTATCGGGTAGGGTTGGTATAGGGAGGGCTTTGTTGTCCCAATAAGTCAGCATACATTTAATAAATTTAATAAAACTTATAATTTACACAATACATTACTGCATACTGTTTAATAATGTACTACAATACTGAGGAGCCGGTATTTGCCACTATTTGCAATAAGTAGTATAAATAGCAGAAAATACTGCTATTTTTACATATTGTAAATAGAAGCTATGGCTATTTGCACTTAGTGTAAATAGCATGTCACTAAGAAAATACTACTATTTTCACTTAGAGCAAATAGCTGCTGCCTATTTAAATACCTTAATAAAATACAAAACAATAAAGCTCTATCTAAAATCCTGAGGCTCACTTCTATCATTGCTAAATATCGTCATATCACCCAGGCATCAATGACATAACAGTATGACTTTCTGTAAAGATGCTTTTAAACTATGCATTTCATGAAAAGTACTATACAAATACATTTGACATAACTTTGTACATCTCTATGTTCACATGACATCAGACACCCACATGTTGGTGAAATCTTAGTTGAAATGTTGGAAGTCCAACTTCAAGTGGAACTTTATTGCACTTTTCCCAGTAGAACGTTGTAAATTCTGCCTTTTTGGGTTGCAGCACAATCTCTGCAGTACTTCAGCTCTCAAATGTGTCGCTGAAGCTGTTGCAAACCACTGTCAACTGCAAAATCTACTGAACGGCGATGAGCGAACATGTTGACCCATTGTGCGACGAGCTACAGAACTACAGCGCGTTCAAGATGTTTGCATAAACTCCTGAATAACAAAAAATAAAAAATCTGCCTTTTTTGAATCTCCATAAAACACTAAAAGCCAGGAGATCTGTGGCGACTGAAGGAGGTCACCTCAACGACTCAACTACGCTCAAATCAGTACACAAACCCTCGGACACGCACTGCGCTGATAACATCCCATCATTCTCCTGACACAAAGAACCGCGTCAGGTTACATTAGTTACATTAAACTGGGCAACTACAGAGAGATACAGACAGAGCGAGAGAGAACGGAGCCTCTTCATGGCTTCAGCGCTGCATCTTCCACTGCCACTTTCAATTATGCAGCAGGAAAACTACCTCCGGTCACATCACCAGAAACAATAGCTGAACTGTCCCGAAGTGTTCATTAATTGTGATGTGTTTTGTTGCTATTTGGTCTGTGAAGCTTTTCAATTTAATGAACAATAAACAGTGCATTTGAAATGAAGAGATGTTCTGAAACACACACACACACACACACACACACACACACACACACACAATCCTCCTGAAGTCCACGCACCAAGACAGTTATAATTTTACTTGTGTGTCCATTTTTCACATTGACAATTACAGCAGCTGTTTTGCTTCTGTACCTTTAATACTTATGTAAATGGCTTCTGCTGTGATTGGTTAATCTCCACATATCTGTGTAGTTCACTTGTTGTTCTTTAGAGGAGTTGCTTGAATCCTGAATCCCTGTACAATGTACCATAAGTGAAAGTAGGTAAATGTAGGTGGGTCATTTGGTAATGAGCTCATTATTGTGATGTCATGAAGATTTCCAAATCATTTAGTTTCAATAAATGATCACAGACACCAGGGGAAAACAATGCTGCATGCAAATAATAACATTCAACTAACCACATAATCATGCATAGTTAAGATAAATATAAAATAGGTACACTCTAAAGGGAGGAAAAACATTTCCTATATCTTTTGTTGTTGCCCTATCAAACTCGATACTTAATTTCAATTCAACTCATATGAGATCTGTTTGTATTACCGTATGTCACAAAGCAGTTTTATTTCAAAAGAGCGAGAGAAATCCTGCTTTCTGTCACACGAGAGTTTCAAACTGTCTTCTGTATCTCTGACGTTAGGGAACGTTGTGCACTAAATATCTGCTGTGACAGAGATAAAGGACTCTGGGCTGAAGAGCTGAACATTCATGAAGACCCCTCAGATCTCATTACAGATCAACAAACGCACTGTACCAACAAAACAAGCCATCTAGCAAGAGGTTATCTGAGTGTATTACCAGTCCCAAGAAACTGTGGATGTTTAAACAGTGTGAACATTCCTTTGGTGCTTTCTTGAGGAGCTTTAGCAGCACAGTATGAGCTGGAGCCGTGCTCGAGTTCAAGGGCTTCGCTGGCATTTTTCAGATATCGCCCAAGAAAACACAGCATCCCCCATAATAAACAATGTTTGGTGAGGCGAAAACCTCCCAATGGCTTCAGCGGCTACTCTGAGAATTTGCACAAGCGAGCGAATGCCTCATTTGTTTTCTCCAGGAGAAGTTGCAACCATAAATTGTAGTGCGTAAGACGGCGGCCTTGTGGGAAAACGCAGACACCTATGAAGAAAATGAAGATGTTAAGAACGCTGACCAGGCTGAACATGAAAAATCTGAGCTCTCGTCCCAAACTCCTCATGAAATTCATATTAGACTCTGAGTTTATGCTGCACAGCGTCTCTTGGTCTCTCTGCCGTCGGTTTTCTGTGATTCAGAGCCGTTCTGCTCAGGAGGATTCACTTCAACATCTGCCCTCACACAAAGAATCTATAAAACAGATCATTCTCTGTCATTTAAATATTATAACACACAAGGTCTGTTAAAAACATGTCTGGATCTTACACTCCATATTTAAAAAAACAAACAAACAAAAAAAAGCACATTTGAGGCTTGTTATAAAATGTATGAATTGTTATATTATTTTAATATATCACAATGTACGCTGAGCCAGAAATGTTCTTGACAGATTTCATAAGATTTAACCCATGAATATGGTTATCAAACTATATATTACATTTCATGGCATTGTCCTCTGTTACGGTAAGTGAAACATGGTACCACCACTTTTCTTTAAAAAAATAAAAAAACTCTACAAATGCATCTACACACACACAAACACACAGCAAGAATGAAGTAAACCTGAAAGCCCTGCATTGTGTTGATACTGACACCTGATTCCTCCACTAGCGTGAGTAAATAAACCCACAACAATGTAAAGCTGATCCATTCAGAGGGTCTTTCAGTGCTTTCAGTGCTTTTACCAAATCCAGTTTAGATCCAAACACCTTCCTGTGTGATCATCGGCCATTTTAACTGACCTCCTGTAACTTCCTGCCAGTATGATTATGAAATGTTGCAAAAAGTAGAGTTGGGTGCTATACTGAATTTTCACAATGTAGCCTATCGGTGATGGTTTATTTGTTAATATGAAATTACAACTCTCTTTAGAAAAAACATGCTTGTGGTGACAGTTCTACAAAATGACATAACGTTGCTTCTTGCGTGTTTTGTGACACTTTTAAAGTGAAATGTCCAGTAAGTGGCACTAAAAGCATGTTCAGGTTTATCCAAGGTTTATGACATTGGTTGTTGTACATATTTCTGCAGTTTGGAAATTTACAGTAGGTGAGCAGCACCAAATGGTTAATGTTCTATTGCGTTTGAAAATAACATAATACTAAAAATAACTATGCTAAACTAAACAAAAACATAACTATGGCTTTTTAACTTGCTTCTACAAGTCTTTGAGCTTTTACTGTGACACGTGACACGTTTCACGGGACTCATACCCGAGGGCTTCACATCACAAGTGCAATGCTGTACCGGGTGCGCTACCGAGCAAGTTTACCATGTCAGAAAAGCCACACATATGCAGCTGGTTATGTGATACAAAAGTCAAAATGTATTAAATTTTAAAAATCATGCACTATTGTAAAAGTGTTTTGTCCTCATAACATAGCACTGTGCAAGAAATCACATGAAAATAATTCTTTATAAATCAATAATCTGCCCCTGTATTCATAATTTGTGTGAAAGAAAAAAAAAAAAACGTTATTGGTGTTTTAATGCCACTAGTGTTTGTTTCAGCTGAAACTGTAGTGAACTGTACGTATAGGCATGTTTTGAAGTTTTGCACAAATGTATGTAGAGGCACGATTTTCGGATTTACTTATTTGGCTGATAATTTTCCTAAAGAGCGTGACTAGTTTCACAATTAATGAAGTATAAAGACAGAGATACTTGTGTCTCTCATTTAAGTTCCAACAATCCACATCAGTGATGAAATCTGATTCAACTATCTGATTATATCTGATTATATCAGAAATGTGAATAAAAGCCTCTGTGTTTCTTGTAATGCTTTAGTCGCACTCCACAGCACCACATGAAAACAAATGATATTTTATCTGAGAATTTTAATGTGTAAATTGAATGCGAAGAGATCAGAAGATGTTGGTCTATTGAGTTTTCTTCCCTGGCTGCACTCAAAAACCAACATACATTGTTCAAAAAGACTCATGAAGTTACAACAGCAATATGATGATGTTATACTACTAGCACTGCATGCTAACTGCCCTGCTTTATTCTATGGAATTGATATTGATGCTGTTTGTGAGGCTGATTGTGTGTCCTCTAAAGACTCTGATACTGGTGAAGCAGCACACACACACACACACACACACACACACACACACACACACACACACACACACACACACACACACACACAGACAGGTGGAGCGGTGGAATATAACACAGCGCAGTGACATTGGCTGTCCATCTTCTGTGAGCAGGGTGGAAGAGTAGGAGGAAGAGGAAGGGCCATCTGGAAGTGCCCCCTGATCACAACCTCCGGTCCCAAATCCCATATGGCAGCACAGGAGCCGGACCCTCACACACACACACACACACTCATGACACTTTATCTGCTCAAGCATAACAATAAACTACAGACACAAATACATGCACACACACACATCTTCTGTCCAAATGTAGTAGGACATTATGAACACACATTTCCTCCTACCAATTATTTACAGCATGTCACACACACACACACACACACACACACACACAATGCAATAAAGTACGTCACAAATATAACAAACACACTGTTTGCCCAAATAAAAAGGTGACTGATGTCACACATTTACTATAATATAATTAAATACTTGGATTTATATGTTGCTTACAAAACATTCCATTTAGTCAGAATACAGTTACTTATTCATCAATAGAAAAAAAGAAGATGCAAACAGGAAGGATTAGTTATGCTTCTAATAGTGGCAGTTAACTCAACTGTACTAACCAGTCAAACATCATCTTAAACAGCCATTCATTAGTTCAGTCAATGGCAAGTGTCTTTCTATCCAATAGCAAACAGATTTTTTTGCATTTCCATTTAACCACCCTAATGTTCTGACAAATAAAGCAACACAGTGGCAAAATCAGCACATCTGTGGCACAGACGGAGTAACTGGCATCTGAAAGCAAGTCTAAAGACAGAGATTACCCATACATGTGCTGTTTTTCAACAGCTGTCAGATCTCAGATCTTCACTTTCACAAGATTTATTCCAAAAGCTTAAATATGTGGCCAAGACAAGCGTCTCCATAAACACAAAGGGGCCGTGATAAGGGCGCCACAGCCAGTCTAACTGGGTCAAACTTTTCCAACACGAGAGAAGAGACTGAACGCAAGCCAAGATGGCCGAAGTGTCCGGGCTGATGTCATCTCACGGACAGAGAGACAAAAACGAGGCCATTCAAGATGGCTGTCAGCCTGAGGAAGATCATAGGCTATACAGAAGAGAGAAGAATGGCCGAAACCCAACTTTGATCCATTCACCTAACACAGGAGGAATGTGTGAGGTGTGACATATTTTGATTGAAATTCTCATAATTCACACAAAAAAATACTGCTCAAGACCAGCAGCAAAATGTTTTTGTAGACAAATTTTGCAGATTCTGAAGATTGGGTTTAATGGACTTATTATTCGTTCAAGTTGCTACGAAGTGTTACCCTAATGGTGCAGCATTTTACAGACTTTTTTTGTAACAAAAACTTTTTTCTTTGAATTAAATATCACTAAACACACATTTACTTGAACACAACTTGAAAAAATGAATCTTCAGAATCTGCAAAATTTGTCTATATACATATATAATGTTCTCTATTATAGATCAGTGGTGCTAACTGATAAACAAGTTTTTAAATTTCAAAAATAAACTTTGTTTTCTTTAGGAAAAGTTCGACTCCCATTCAAGAGTGTGTTCAGACTGACTTCAACACAGGAGCCTTGACGCAGAGTTAACTTTACACTTCATACTCCATCGAGTGGCTCTTGACTGAGCGATGCAGTGAATGAACCCAGAACATTCACATTGTTTGCTCTCAAAATGTTTTTTATTATTATTTTGCAATAAAATTAAAACAAAAAAAAAAAATCTGCTTTGAGCTTAACTAAAATCTCTTCCAAGAAGCCAAAGAAAACACATTCGCACATTCCAGCGATATCTAAGAGGCTGAAGTTAAGCGCTCGCACATATTATGAGAGGATCCGAGCACACTTAGCATGACTACTAAAAAGACAGGACATCTATTATCTGCTGAATATGGGAGCGTTCAGCATCCTCCTCCTCAACTCTCCGCTGAAGCACATCAGCCTTGAATATTTCCTTTCATCTCTTCATTAATGTCAAAATATTACAATTCACAGTTTTCCCTGACAGTATTCACCCACAACACTTCTACCTTCCACTACAAGTAAAAAATTGAAGCAGACATGCCAACTATAAAATAATAAAGCCAAGTTGTTGTTTCCTCTGTGTGATCAGTGTCACGTGGGGACGTTTAATTGTCAGGGATTATTACATTTTTAATGCTTTCTCACAGATCAAATTAAAAATATCTAAGAGATTTACTTACACACTGAAACAATGAAAGACAGCCGTGCTAATGTTGAAAACAGCAGCACTTTTGCTTTTGTGATATTATTTAATTTTAACATCGACCTATCCAGTGTTATTTTAGTATCATTGATATACTATTTAAGTTTGTTAAATAGTATATGGTTATATATTATACGGTTTTAGTTAACGATAATTACCCTGGACCTCTCAGCATGTTTCATGTCTGACGGTAGATGTGTGACGGAAAGGCCTGTGGGTCAGAGAAAGTGAGAGAGTATTTCTGCACTTCTGACTTCCTTTGCCTATAGGAAGGTGACAGTGGGATCTCAGTCACACTAGTTAAAACTATTTCTGCAAACATCAAACATCAGGGGAGAAAGAGAGGGGGCAGATCAATCACTCAAGATGGGCTAATGCCGGTCGACACACACACACACACACACACACACACACACACACACACACACACACACACACACACACACACACACACACACACACACACCCAAACCAACACAGCGTTAGACACACAAGAACGCAGGACTGCAGCAACTGATCGATGATAATCCATAATGAAAATAGTAAACAACAAATTTTATTATTGATCAGTTGGGTCTGTGCGGTGTACAGAGAACCAGCTTCAGTAATGCCACTTCACAGTGCTGAAAAACACACTTCTGGACCAAAGATTTTATAAAGCATTTGACAAAGGGAGTCGCTGAGGGGAAAGAACACAAGTCACACTGACAAACACTCAAGAACACTTCAATCATGAGATTATGGTTTCATTTTGAAAAAAGTTATATTTTTATATATTTATTTATATATAGTGCCTTGCAGAAGTATTTAAACCCCTTCAGTTTTTTTCATGTTTTGTTATGTTGCAGCTTTTTGTTAAACTGCTTTAAATTACTTTTTTTCCACATCAGTCTACACTCCATACACCATAATGACAAAGCAAAAACAGAACTGTCACAACATTGTAAATTTATTAAAAATACAAAATCTGAAATAAGTATGTTGCATAAGTATTCAAACCCTTAACTCAGTACTTAGCTGAAGCACCTTTATAGCCTCAAGTCTGTTTTGTTTGATGCGACAAGCTTTGCTCATCATCATCTGGCAATTATCTGCCATTCTTCTCCTCACCTGTTCACCTCTCAAGCTCTGTCGGGTTGG
>JAFVLL020000668.1:0-14409 GCA_021397915.2 Tor tambroides
CGGTGGGGACCTAAATTGAGGTCCCCACGGGTAAACAAGCTAATAAATCACACAGAATGAAGTTTTTTTGAAAATGTAAAAATGCAGAAAGTTTCTTGTAAAGGGTAGGTTTAGGTGTAGGGTTGGTGTAGGGCGATAGAAAATGCGGTCTGTACAGCAGAAAGACATTACGCCTATGAGAGTCTCCACAAGGATAGCAAAACAAGTGTGTGTGTGTGTGTGTGTGTGAATGGATATGTATGAGTGTTTTGCTTTTCCCATAAATCAAGTGCAGATTGGTGGAACGATCACTCATACACACTGACAAACACATGCCTATTTTGGATAGTTGACACATAACATGTTTAGTGACTTTTTTTAAATCAGTATTTTAAATTAAAATGTCTGTTAATGTATAACGGAAAGTGGAACATTATTGAGTCAATTTTTGTGCACACTAGAATTTATGCTACAAATACACCTCAATATATATATCAACAACATTGACATCCACGGACCACAGTGAATTTCAAAGAAGAATGTAAAGTTGTAGTTTTAAAAACAATGCATGATTTCACACTAACACAGCAGCACATTTTCCTCACCCTCAAATTTCATCTTACACATTCCTATCAGTCAAACGTCTGAGATTTCTCTAGTGCCTTCAAGGGAATCAATTCACCCAAAAATGACAATCCTGCAATTATTTATGCGTTTGGAACATACTTTTGTTTTTATCCATGCAAGAGAATTTTTGAAGAATTACTGAAAAAGAACAAACACAAGAAAAGTCAAAAAGTCACAAGAAGTCATAATGGTGAAATCGCAAGAAATGTTGTGATGAACATATATGTCCCAGATCTAAACCTAAATATAAAGCCTAAAGTTTTCATATGAGCAAAGCTTTGTAAAATGAGAAAAATAAGTCACGTTGTACAAAATATTACTATTTTCACATTATAAAAAAGAGCCCCATAAAATTAGCTCACATGACTGCTTATGCTTATTGTTTAACCGTTGTGTCATGATTAAATGTCAGCAATTTGACATAATGCATCCAAAGGCACCATGAATTGCAAGATATAAACTCTGAGTGAATTATGAGATGTTTATTATATAGTTATAAACTCACAATTGCGAGTTAACCTCTCAATTCTGAGTTTGTGTAGATAAACTCAGGCATATACTCTCAATTATGAGAAGAAAAGTCAAAATTGCAAGATAAAAAAATCACAGTTACCTTTTTATGTTTAATTCAATGACAGAAATAAATAAATAAATAAAAACTGTGAGATGTAAACAAATGAAAAAAGACAGAATTGTAAGATGCAGACTCAGAATTGAGGGTTGAAAATAATTATGTTTAATTTTTCTGTAGACTATTCCTTTAAAAATGGTTGCCATCATGGGGACCTTTGGGATATTAGTATAATGTGGAAGATTTTAGCTTTTTTACATACAAAAAATGTCCAATACACATCCTCATGTCTCTATAGATCTATCAAGGACAAATAAATCAAAAGCCGTTTTTTTTTTTTTGTTTTTTTTTAAGTAAAACACACATGGCTCTCTAGTAGAACAAACTCCTGCTGAGTTTTTGGCAAAGGTCTGATGGATATTCTACCAAACGACCTTTGTACTTGGAGCAGCATTTGTACAAACTGTAAAAAGTCCAGGAGAGAGGCTATGAAAATGTGCTCACCTAAGGGAAAAAGAAACAGAGGAATAAAGAGATGTGGGGGGAGGAAGAGGAGTGGGATCATGGACGCTATCCGGTGTACTGACCCTGGGTCAGCTGCCTCTGATGTATGATCGAACATTAGTGTGCTCACACCACATTTATTAAATTGCCTAATGATGAGAAGATAGGGAGAGAAATATATGACATTAAAACTGGAGCCCACACAGCACGAGCGGCTGTCCGGATGGCTTCGCTCTTGGAGGTAATATCGTCAAATAGGCGGGGGAACCGCTCACGGGGAATACAAATGTTGCCTTTAAGTCTTAGATGGGTGGCTGAAAATGTGGAAGCATACTGAAGGAGGAAGATTCAGTTCTTTAGTGGATTAATCACTGTCATCATCTGAGCATTGTGGAGAAGCAATTTAGATGGTAAATACCAAGTTTGCTCGTATATCAAATGTTGATAGTGTGGCGTGCCAAACTTGGCCTGCACGTTTCGGATGGAAAGAGACTTATGACGAATAAATGTGCTTATTTGTTGTCAATGCAGCTTCATCTTGGTGAAGCAAGGAGAATTTAGATTAGCTTATGTGAATATAAATGAATTGGTGAAAATGTTCATTGTTCTTTTGAAGAACTAATACACAATTCAAGATAATGGATTTGTGAATGAATGAATGAATAAATAAATAAATAATAAATATTTACGGGAAACCCATTTGAAAACAGTAATTTCTGAAAGATATTTGTATTTCATTTTTTTAAATTTTTATTTATATTATTTTTTTAACCATTAATGCTCATTTAAAACCCATTAATCTCATAACATTATGAAATTCTAATTGGAGTGTAAATGCATTCATCCCACATCTGAAAATGTGTTGTAAATACACCCAAACACACTTCAGATGCAGCTTCTGAGAACAAGGGTTTATGTCTTATAAATGCTATTTTGAATAAAAATATTCATTTCTAAAACTGCTTTTTTATAGTGTCTATTAAATGCTTTTCTCATTTAACACAATAATGACTTTAAATTTGGATTTTGTCTTTTAGGGGGGTAATTTCTCAGTCCAAATTGATGTATGATTGATTATCATATATAGTGTTATTATGACAAAAAGGTGTATTATAATCATTAATATAAAATGTATATAATATAATATGATTTAATATGGATTTATTTATATTTAATAATATAATTTGGAAATTTTTGCTTTATTACATTACACATTTTTATTACAATTTTAAAGGGGTCATAGAATGGGTAGAGAAAAGATCATTTTTATGTTTATTTGGTTTAATGCAATGTGTTTACCTGGTTTAAATAATAAAAAAAAAAACGCTCTATTTTTCACATAATTTACATTATTTTATCTCCTCTAAGCCCCGCCTTTCTGAAACGGGTCGATTTTGACACAATTCACCAATGAAAATCATCGAGGTGTGCTCTGATTGGCCAGCTGTATCGTGCGTTGTGATTGGCCGATTACTCTAAGCGTGTGTCGGAAATGTTACGCCCCTTACCATATGTGGAATATCAGCCTCCTGAGCAATTAACAGGTGATAATGTTGACTGTACTACCTTATCAATTCGAGCCCGAATCTGTTCCAGAAAATGCAGAAGACCAAGCTGATCAGTCAACTCGGCCAGCGCGACTTGATCAGAACGTAGCAGATTGGTAAGGTTTTACTTTACAAATAACTATTACACCGTGTCCACACCTGACACGACATTCGTCGCAACGCAACAGCTAAAGTCTGTGAACACTAGACGCGACAAAGCGACCATTGAAAATCATTTGAAATTTGTGTCAACACGTCATAAATATAACGCAGCAGCAGTTTTCTGTCGGACATTTGTGGCGTCGCATCGTGCCGCTCGTGTCCGGTGTAGACTAATGTTATATGTAATCACTTCAATATACTGTATATACGACATTATAAGAACTTTCAACACTGTACTTATTTTATCATGAACTGAAGAAATATAATGCTTTAAAAGCTTATTTGTATTCTCACCATTTTTGTTTAGGTGCAAATGTACAAATGCCTAGCGAAGCTGAGCATGTCTGCTGCTTGGAAGTAGAAAAGGTAGTTTAAGTTTTTACTTTGTATGTATTACACAGATGTTATTATTTATTCACATAATTCTTTTAACTCTTTTGAGTACATTATAAATCGTTCAGTGTCTTGCCTTCCACAGGTTGTTAGGCGAATGAACCCGCCCTCTTTCTTTGCTATTCCTTTGGGCGGTGTTAGGCAAATCTCCCAAAATGCTGACGTAGATAACTGGGGGTGTGTTTGAACGAGCCGTTTTAGGGGGGTGTGGCAGACTTCTGACTTTAATAAAGAATATCTCTTTGGATTTGAGACTTTAGTCTTTGCAACTTCACAGATCTTCTTTATGCACCAAGAGCTTGTAACAGTCAAAAGAGAAAGGAAAACTTGAAAACTCATTCTAGCACCCCTTTAATACATTTACACGTTTAGGTAAAATATATATATATATATTTTTAAACTGTATTACAGCACTAGTCTAACATATTGTATAAATAGGTATTTAGTTACTAGTCAAAATAAGATCTGGCCTAGATGACATCAGCTGAAAAAGAAAGTTGTTTTAGAAGTGAAGCAAATATCATTCTGACAAAGGTTTAGTTCTGAATAGGTGTTGATTTAATGCTGACTTAGGAGCGAAGCTGAGAAACAATGATTATGTGTGTTTGGTTATGAAGCAGTTAAGGACTGCAGTATTTGCATATGATTATAGGTTTTGAATGTGTGGAGTGTATTGGGAACAGTCTTAACCTTCACTAATGATAATAGCAGGTACAGTGTGGAATACCTGTTTAGATGGGGATGCCACATGGAGAACTACAAGGCAAACAATTCACCAACCAATGCTTTGATCAGCAGCAGATGTCAAAATCATCTCCTTACTTTCAGATCAAATGACAACTCAAAGTCAATGAATACAGGAGTGTGCATGTGTGGTGAAAATCGCTTTCATCTTTCTCGCTCTCATATGCCTTGATGGGCCCATATAAGCCGGAGTCTATACAGCCAGCGCTATTTATTATTTACAAGTCATCTATTTGACAATGCCGGTGGAGTATGGGTTTCCTCTGAAAGATCCAAACATCTTAATTACACTCCTGCCACCTAATAAGGAAGCAAAGTCTGGATGATGAGAGTGTGATGCCAGTTTTGGCATTTTCACCGGAATCCTGGAAAATAAATACATAGTGATGAAACAAGGGAAATAAATGATCTCACAATCTCTGTACCATTTTTAGTGCTTTTTGTTTATTGCATAATCCTAATTATGAGCAGAAGGCACTTCTAGGAACAGGGTACAGAATAGTGCTTAAAACAAAAGGTGCAAAAGGAGGCAGTTAACCTTTAGCAAGTTTTAAACGTCAACCTTGGGAGGTCAAACTAAATATTATATGAGCTGCTTTATTTCCTATTTATTTTCTATGAGGTCTGCCATGTTTGCATCCCTGTTACTGAATTTAAGAAATAAAGTCTAAGTCCAGTTTAAAAACTTTATTTTTTAATCAATAAACCTTAAATGAACACTAAAATTAAATATAAAAACTAATATTTGTTTATTTGTTTGGCCTAAATTGAGCTGTTTTTTTTTTGTTTTGTTTTTCACATAGACCTGTTGGTTTGTGGCTATTAATAAATGTTTCTCGTCTAAATATGTTGTCATTTAATGCAGTTAACAATTAAAAACAATTTGTACTACAATTATCAATTAAACAGATTCTTGCACTGTTGTATGATTTTAACTTTTGTATACAGTAGAGAAGGTCAAGACCATTTAAAGGAAGATAGGATTTCACTTTTCTTCTGGGTATCCAACTTATTTCATAGCTCCCACAACCTAAAATATGAGAGTGTGCTTCAACAAATCATCAGGCGCCAAAGTAACTATGTATTCATGGAAAAAGCCAGAATGAGACTGAGTAGATGTTACATAAAACAACAAAATAAAGTAGAAAGGCTGAGTTTCAGATTCATCATCCAAGCCATTGTCAGAGCAATAATTTCATCGAACCAGGTCTTATCCTTCTGGCCATAAGCAAATTATGACTTTAAAAAGTATTATGTACAATAATATACGAAGGCTGAGTTCTCCCATGCTGAAGTGATCTACTATTTTAATAACATCCTAAAGAGATTCCACCCATTAAAATCACTCTACTGTGACTGTACAGATTTCCATTAAACATTTATTGATATTGAAGGCATATAAAAATAAATTAGTAAAAGGACTGGATTGTTTTACATATGGCACTGAATGCAGCGGGGAACAATGGATCACGATGAGTTAGAAATGAGAGGCAATTCCTTTCATGATGTTCTCCTAGCAGCCCAAGTTAATAGCAGGTCCGCATTACTGGGACGGACTGAATTATACATCCAGTGCAATTTCTGGTGAAATAGCTCCACGGATGGCCTGAAATAGCTTGGCTGCTGAGCCCTAATGCGGCTGAAATTTCTCAGTGGAATATCTTCATTCTAAATAAGTCTGGTGGAGTCACCGTGCCTTCTCAAGAACTGCTTTTATTACGACACTTACCGATATCCAGACGCCTGCTGGGAAGCTTTGAGGTCATATTTCTTGCCCTGTCATCTCAAAGAGAACCTTCTCTAGCAGGAACCCCCTTGGCAAAGGTGATGTCATCTGCAGGCAGTCTTCATGTTGACCCCGTGTGGCCCAGACAAATGAAAGCCATGCGCTTCAGTTTTAGAGAGATACTGACAGCGCTGCTTTGAAATGCTGATTATGCAGAATGTCCGCAGTCCCGCTGACTGAGTGTGTGCTCTACAAGAAGGTTTTGATCAGAGCGATGACCCTACCAGCAGGGGAAAAGCCCCACTCAGCTAATAATTATACATCACAGAGAACCTGCGAAACACCCCACAAGAATTAGAGAGCTTCAGATATTGGCATGTATTTGGTTGAAATCTGCACGGTAACTTTTTAGGCTTGATTTAACTTGTGCAAAACGAGATTTAGTCCAGTGGTTCTCAACTGGTTTTGCTTCAGGATCCAGAATTCACAATAAGTAGTGAGCCAACACACTTGCAAAATAGCTTGACATCCAAAATGTCTCAAAAATGGATTCATATTTCCACAAACTGCACTGGCCTAACAACAGACAAATGTATAAATATTTGAACAACATATAATGTGAATATCAAATAATTATGAAAAGGCAAGGTTACTTCAAGGTTGTAAAATGTCATGTGGTGCAACTTCCAAAAGCTTGACATTTATGGATTTTACCTTGAACAAAAAATATTTTTGAAATGTTAAAACAAAATAATAATAATGATTAAGATGTGTAAACCTGTATTCAATGTTTAATTAAAATAGGTTATTCCTTTTAATTTGATGGTTACTCTATATGACATTTTTAGAGTCGCCAAATTTACAACTTTCCTTGAAAATGGTATAAAATATTTGCAAAACTTGTGAAATCAACATAAAAAGAGTACTTTTAAAAGAAAATGGCACACTTTTACATGCCACTGACCCAAATATACAAATTTGATTTTCAAGAGTTAAAGGGATAATTCACCTAACATTACAATTTTAGACTTTCTTTCTTGTGTAGAATACAAAAGAAGATTTTTCCCCCATTTTTGTCCATAAAATGTGTTTTGGACCCAGTGTTCTTCAAAACATTTTTTTTTTTTTGTTTGTTTCTTCTAAAGAATTAAAATCATACAGGTTTGGAATGACTTGAGGGAAAGTAAATGACTGAACTATACTGTTAAGGACCCTTAGGCGTCATATCATCATATTTCTTAACATCTAAAAAAAGTTCTGGGACACCATTGACCCCAGAACAACGTCAACACTTTTGTTTTTTGTTTTTTAATAATGATGAAGATGTGTACACTGAAATTTTTTTCAAAGTTGAATGAAAATAGGTTTTTGTTTGAATGACATTTTTTAGAGTCTTTGTTTGGAATACCAAAGAAGAAAGAAAGAAAGTGTTTTGGATCCTGTGTTCTTCAAAATATCATATTTATGTTCCTGCTGAAGAAAGAAAGTCATACAGGTTTAGAACGACTTGAGGCAGAGTAAATGATTGAACTATCCTGTTAAGGACCCTTAGGCGTCATATTCCTTAACATCTAAACCAATTCTGGGACGCCATCAACCCCAGAACAAGGTCAACATCAGAGACCTCGTTCATCTATGAACCTTGATTAGAAATATTGGCAGGTGAGAAATGATGCTGAGGAACCAGGTAGGAGGTGACATGGAGCTTCTTCACTATGAAAAACAGCTGCGACCGTACAGTGAGTCTGGATTAAAAGCCACGATGAGGAAGTGAGCCGTCACTCAATGCAAGACAAATGGGCATAGCATGTCTGTATGTACGTAAGCATTCCCAACACGGTCAATACCAGCAGGTTGGACATAAGAAGGTCAGGGATGGAACAAAAGAGTAAAAGAGATTCCCCAATGTTTCTCACCCCATTCACTCTCTCTGGTTTCCTCAAGGGATGTCTGGAATCTGCCTCAAGGGAGCGAAAGATCTGGCTGCATTACTCACCCCATGACCCCATAACCTCAGTGCCTTACAAAGAGCAAGCACCCTTTAAGAGAATGATGAATGACTCCTAAAGTATGGCTGTTCACTTGTGATTTATAAGGAGGTGGTAATATCTGTGCTTCTTTCCCAGGTAAAAAGACCAGCCATAACCAACCATAGGTGGTTATACGTCCTTAGCTGGTTTAATCTAGTCAAACTGGTTTCCCAGCCTGGTCAACCTGGTTTTCAGTTGTTCAAGTTCATGTTCAGCTGAGAAGCCATAGTCAACATAGAGACCCAAAGAGGGTCTGAATGATTCAGACACTGAACATATGCACAACACATAACACAGTGTGCTCTGGTCCAGAAACACAACTGCACAGAATGGATCATACGCAAGAGTCGGTGTTGTTGTACTACAGACCAGACTTGGTCTAAGTCAGAGTCAAAACCAGGTTCAAATGCTCAAGTTTTGACCCCAAAATGAAGAGGCCCAGAGGGTTAACCTAAATGTAGTTTTCTGGAACACTCTAGTGTGAGAACAAGTTGCTTGTTGAGCATCTTCTTTTTTTTTTTTTTTTACCCACAGCTTTGATAAATTTTGATTTAAACTCAGGGTTTCATTGTAATAAATATTATTATTATTACTATTATTATTATTATTATTATTAATATTAATGAGAGATTGCTATATGATACACATTTGTAACAAACACATTTCTGGTTTGGTGTCATTTAAGAGGTACTAAAGCCTCACTGATGAAGTTTTTGGGGCACGAGAAAGACTATTCTGCTACTCCGTTCTTCCCCCATTTTGACGTACTAATTAGATTTCTGCCTGAGGGCCAATCCATCATAATCGGTTGATGCAGAGCAGATTGAGATATACTCAAGATCTATTCTGTGTGACTTGTGTTAGCCTGTAATAACTCATATCTTCAACTTTCATATGTCAGCATTTTGCACTGAAGTTTTATCATTCCTACGGGCAAGAAGCTCCTAACTCTAGAGCTCAACAGGCTGCCCAGGGCGCAGAAGAGCAGTGGAAAAGTACAGACTCCAGAGAGGTGCAATCTAGGTCAAAGACTATTACATAACACACTGACAGGTTCGAACAATGGCGTTCATAGTTTCCCTCAAATAACTGGCCTCAAAACAGTTACTTTGTTATGAACTGAATGTTACTTCTTTTTCTTCTTTCTTGCTTTTGTGCACATTTTGACATTTGTCATCGCTAGTCCGTATCCTTGTCAAAACCAAAATGCACCCAAGTGCTTTAGCAGCAGTTTGGCTTTTTTATTGTAGTGAATAATGGAAATTATGAAACTGTTGTAGTGTTGGGAATAACTATCAACATTAATAAACTACATTTTTCAGCAACTGAGATGTTTTTTGTTTGTTTGTTTGTTTGTTTTGTTTTGTTTTTTTGTGCCACATGTGTCTCTAATTACATTTATCATTCAATACAGTAAGATATGAAAACTTTACTGTACTTAGCCTTAGCTTATAGTTTGAGAAGTTAGTTTCAAAGCAACTTCAAAGCAACTAAAGCAACTTACCAATGGGATGTTTTTGTGCAATACATACAATGGTAAGATATAGCCCCTTTAAATAGCTTTATTGTGGTTAGTATTAGCTTGTAGCTTGAGAAGTGACAATTTCAAAGTTGTATGACATGACAGCAGCTGAGTTGCATTAAAAATAATCTAGCTTTTACTGAAACAAGCTACTTTTTACCGATGCATAGCGTAGTGCGTCAAAATGTAACAAAATAAAATGTTTTTGTGCCACATTTATGTCTAATTATGTTAATAATCCCTTTTATATAGCTTTATTGTAGTTAGCATTGTCTTATAGCTTGAAAGTGACAAAGTAGCTTGACAGCTTGCATTAAAAATAATCTAGTTTTTACAGCAACAAGCAACTTTTTCACCAACGGGTAACAATGTAATACAATAAAATGTTGTTGTGACAAAATGAGATGTTTTTTGTACCACATATACATATTTAATAGCATCTGATAATAAGGTATTGTCCATTTCAGTTGCTTTAGTATAGTTAGCATTAGCTTACTATAGCTTGAAAAAGTGAAATTTTCAAAGTAGCTTGACATAACAGCAGCTGAGTTGCGAAAAAAAATATCCTAGCTTTTACAGCAACAAGCTACTTTTTACTGATGCGTATGTAGCTCGACAAAATGATATATGGTTCAAAATGAAATGTTTTGTGCCACATTTATCTCTAATTATGTAATTCATCCAATAGTAAGATACTGCTCTTTTCAATTGCTTTATTGCAGTCAGAATTAGCTTATTGTAGTTAGCATTAGCTTATATAACAATCTACTTTTCACCAATTACTAGCAGTGTAATGCAATAAAATGTTGCAGCAAAACTAGATGTTTTGTGCCACATATATATCTTTAATTACATTTATTATTATCAGTTCTTTCTGGTCCTCAAATTTGATTGGCTGAGAGGGGTGCTATATTCTAGTGATAATAGAAATCCAACCATTTCACCATTTGTATTACTCCGCTTTGGTAAAACAGCGAGTGTCATGGCGGACGCCCAAATCCACTATAATTTTATGAATAGTACTGTTTTTGTGCCATAAAATGTAGTTTTGAGAGTTTTTTAGGTGAGAATGTACTTGTTTAGACTTCAGATATGCAGTTTATTAATAATGTCTATTTGAAAATACGGCCGAGTCACAGCCGTGCCAATATACAGCCATATCGCTCTGCCACTCATGTGTTATTGCTCATATTTCATCCGATAATAAGATATTGTTGACGAAATGAGATATACATCAAGATAATACCCTGTAGTATTAAGATATTTTCCTTTTAAACATCATTATTGTAGTTATTATTAGCATATAGCTTGAGAAGTTACAGTTTCAAAGTAGTTTTCCCAATATTGCACTGATGTGAGGTAACTATCAGGATTGCGATGAAGTTTAGAGTCAAGAAAATTGATAAAAAAACAAGGTGGTGTGAAGTTATTGACATGACAGTGTTGATAAAACCATTGTTAGCCAAACAAATAGGAATTGAAAGCACACTTCTTGCCTTTGGCGTAGTCGGAGCCCAAGGCGTTTGTTTGGACAGCAGTGCACTGTGGGTGGGGATGGTCTGTCTAATGAAGACTATTTAAACCAGATTTTGAGGTCTGTTCTTCATAACCTCCTGACATCACCTCATCTCCCTCAGTGCCACATTTTGGAATGAAAGGGTTTGTAGCATTATATTAGAGAATATGAAACGTCAAGGGAGTGCAATGTTGACTCCACCCATAGTTGAATCACATGTCAAGACATCTGCTAAATGAGTAATAGGATATGCTGTAATTGTAATATCTACTAATGCACGCAAATTTACAATCGCATTAAATGTGGGTTGTTTCACGTACGATATCTGACACTTTCTAAAGTGGAAAATAAGAACAAGCAGCAGACGAATGTAAAATTCCATTATATTTCCCTTGTGAGGGTGCTGCGCTCAGGTTAAAGGAGCCACACATTGAGCGCATGTGTTTTGTCATGTTACTGTCTCATACCTCCTGTGGAGAGGTTTGTCAGTGTTGAGGTGAAGGTCGTGCTCTCGGAGGTCAAAGGTTAAAAGAGAAACCATGCTAGAACAGGGTTTAAACTTAAGGACTGATAAAGATGGATTCTTTTTACTCTCCACCTTTATTTAAGCTGGTTTTGCTCACTGAAGACCACTGATCGCGCTTTAGACCACTTGAGTTGTGCTTGTATTTGCATCTCATCAGTTTGAACAAGCAGCCTGAGCAGCAAAAATCTTTTTAATTAAGCAAATTATTTTTACTCACTCTCATGTTGTTACAAACCTGTAATATATCCAAATAAATAAATAAATAAATTTTAAATATATTTTGTAAACCACAAAACTTGTAATGAGTCCACTGAAGGCAAGCGTAGCGATGAACCCAAGTGCAGTTTATTTACAATGTGAAATCCAAACATCCAAACATAATGCAAACAGACGAAGACTTGACTTGAAAGAGACTTGACATAAACAGGCTTGCATGAAACAGACTTGACATGGCATGAAACAAACTAGACTCACCAACAGCAGGTAACAACATCAATACACGACCAGAAACAAAGGCAAGGACATGGCTACTTATAACAAACAAGGAGGGTCACATGACAAGAACAAACCAATCAGAACGTGACACATTGAACAAGGGAACCAATAGCAAGGAGACATGCGGGCAAGGGAAGCATGACACAAACAGGAATCATAACTAAACTTCAAAATAAAAGACATGAAAACATGAACATGAAACAAACCCCAAAACAGACCTTACAGAACTAAATGAAATATGTTGTTTCTTCCTTCATATACCGAAATATATTTAAAAATCTATTTCAGGAAAGTACACTTACATTTACCTACATTTAGTCTCAATTATTTTTTTATTTTAATTCACGTGTTATATGTATGTTCACAGCTGTTATAGACAACACTTTTTTTGTCAAATATACTGTATGTGAATATTTTCTTTGATTGAAATATTAAATATTGTGTGTGTGCATGCATATAATGGTCAAACACACACACACACACACATATATATATATATATATATATATTATGTTTTCAAAAATATAAAAATACTAAAAAAAGTATTATACTGTAGTACTGTACTGAAGTATTGTAAAAGTAGGTGCTTTCTTATATTTTTTGGCTCTAGTTACCATCTTGGGTCAGTAACGACCAGTAAATAATGTTTTTTGTTGTTGTTTTGCCACTAGTCAGAACTTCACAATTAAATTCAACACTAGCTTACTGTTTAAGTTAATATACGTGTGTTTAAACAAACATGAACAATATGTCTCTTTAAATCTCATACGCCTTATTGACGTGAACATTACAGGCTTGCAGGAGGAACATTAAGTTCCCAGGATGGCTCTTAAATTCCTAGAAACAAAGCCGTACCACCCCAGTCCTGCACATTCCAGGACATCATGATCAGAGGACAAGTTCTGCCAGCTTCCGGCATGATTGTGGATGACACACGCCAGATCAAGGGCAGAAAACTAGATGGACTGACCCCTCCTTTCGACTGCTCTAGAGATCTGGGCCTTTCATCAGAGAGCTGCAGTGCAAACAATCCTGAATGTTATTCCTGTAGTTCTTAGTTTAACTCCTATTCTCTCAACCACCAAATCTCGCTCTCTTTCTCTTGTTTTGGGTATGTTTGACAAATAAGTCCCAGTTTTGAGATTTATATGGATCACAACATGCTTTTTTAAAAAGGGATCTCAGAATAGAGACTTCCAGAGGAGCTTGTTTGCACTTTTTATAGTTTACAGAGAAAAAAGAAACACTAAAACTGAGCAGCGCCACTTTTGACTCTCTGATCATCGGCAGGAGGTCACAAAAACGGCTGAACGGTTGTTATTACTGCATTCAAAACACAGGCCACCGGATTTAGCCTTTACAGGGTCACACTGTGTATTACATTGGAAAATGGCCTGTAAGAGCCTACCTGGCCATTAGGAGGAATGCAGGAGGTGTCGCACCGCAGAGCGCAGAGGCTCAGAGTCTGTCATTTACTGCTGACTGAAGCCTACAGCAGCCCTCTTAAAGTTAAAAAAATGTGCCGGGAGCACAAACTACCACAAATATGCAATGAGGGTGTTTGTGTGTTCTGCAAAGCACAGCTTTTTTTTGGCTTTTTTGTAACCATTGGTGTTTTTTTTTTTTTTTTTAAATAAGGAAACCTGATCCCTGAAGCTACGTCTTATATTAAATTATTTAACATCTACAAATAGATCAAAATCATTGGCCCATTATTAATTCAGTGAATTTAAATGTAGTCAAATTGAGTGTTGTACAGCAGAGAGAGATATCTCTGCAGAGATTTTTTTTAGGATTTTGTAAAACTTGGAGGGATTTATGTGAAATGAATGCCACAAAAGCTATCAAGACTATATTTGAATATTTCATTTCACAATCAAAAGAAATAAACATTTAATTATTATTATTATATTGAGTATTTGCATTTTGACATGAACATTAAAAATTATTTATATATATATATATGTATATATATATATATATATATATACACACACACACACTTTTATTCAATACTTTTTGAAACCTCCATTTGCCAGTTTAACAGCTCTAAATTTTCTCCTATAA
>JAFVLL020000669.1:0-19406 GCA_021397915.2 Tor tambroides
TACATATATTATTTCATTTCCATTTAGAATGTTGAAGTACTAAAATAACTCAAAACTAAAACTTAATAAAAAACCTACACAGACATAAAAAAAACTAATAAAAGGACAAACATTATTCCAACTTTAACTAAAATTAATAGATAACAAATACAAATCAAACTACATTAGTTTATCAGTAATCCTAAAAAAAATAACACTGAGCCAAACACACATGCTAAAAAAACTTACTTACACAGTAAAAAAATGGTTATAAAAACTGAAGCAGAAGTGAAACAAGTAGTAGGAAAGAGGGGAAATAAAAAGTGATATTTATATCCTGCCTGGTAGAGTCGATGGTCTTTACTCTTCGGTCTTCACATGACAGCTGCCGCAGTAAACTAAGCTTTTTTATACCTGTCTAACAAAATACTAATTGAATTCAGCTGGACACACTTTCCTTTTTTGTCACAACAAATGGCCAAGCAAGCGCAGACACTGACAAGATACGCGATACAGTACGAGACCAAACACGATAACAGCACGTCTCCACACAGTAAACAAAACAAGCAAGATATATATATAACAAAACAGAAACCGAAAAGAAATGGACATAGGCTAATGATACACAGGGCAACTTTTTGAGCAGTTTCTATCTGGATATTTTAGATCGGTCGTGGGCCCTGTGTCTCACCTGGTTGCCCAGCAACATTGCTCAGAAAGTTGCCCCGTGTATCATACAGAAGGACATTTTACAGTGACTCAAAGCAGTCATTTTAGCAGTGATGTGTCATTCAAGATTCTTTTGAAATAGACATACAGAGAAGAAATTAATAAAAAGGTCCTGATAAAGAAACATGATGGCCAGCAAAACAGGGAGAAACTAAGGGCTTATAAACAGTGTGAGGAAAATACCTGGAACAGAAACTGGGATGTGATAAATCATAAACTACAGAAACTGAGCAGAAACAGGGAACAGGGAAAACAAAACACAATGGAAACCCCCCCAGAGTCAACATCAGTTCCAGTTCTGTTCCCATCAAACTACACAGACTAAAGCACGATCCTGATAGCCATAAAGAACAGCGCACTAACAGCATTTTCATGAAGCCTACTGAAACCATCAGGATTCTTTCAAATAAATATGATTCCGACCATATAGCAATTTACCATACAGTTTTCTTACTGTTTTCATAAAATTGTCTCGTTATTGATGTAAATATAAAATAAAGCTAAATAAACTTGGTCTGCTTGTGATAAGTTTGTCAGTTATTTTTGATAAATAATCAGGATGAATAGACATCCTAAACAGCCCTTAGTTATGGTTTTGTATTTGTTCACGTTTTGTTTAATAAAGCTGCACATGGGTTCTTGAAGCTCGCCTCAGTGGATGTTTATTACGTTGATTGAACCGTAAGGGTTACCATGCCCAGGAACTGTAGGTATGTTACATTGCTGAATGTACAATAAATAATTGAGAAAGCTGTTAATAGCTTGTGTTCTCTAAAACTTTACAAACTTTTATTTCCAGGAATGTAATTTTAAGGATCACTGTGTTTAATGTGTTACTGCAATCTAACCTTTATTTGAGCTGTGATTTTAAAAGTAAGCAGGATATTGTGTAGCAACACTTGACACATGTGGAAGAAGCAGCTGATTGGACAGCCGTTTTAGACTCTGACCTCACTAGCATGAACAGTGTATTTGCCGCTCTCAGTTGTGAATGAGAGAGAGAGGGAAAATGACACTGTTAAAGCTCTTGAATTTTCAACACATCCTAATGCTGTCTGTGTTCACTGGAGCAGGTGAGAGAAATGGCCTTTACTAAGAGACACTGAAGAAATGATCATTTTAGTAGTAGTGGACATGCTGTGTTTTTTAAGAGCAACATTTGCTTAAACACTTAGTTATGATGGTTCTCTGGTAGTGGACCATCTAACGTAGTAAAGTAGGAACTGGCTATATATAGATACTTCAACAATATGAATATGAGGTGATGTAATAGCTGCGACTGACTGATGTGCTCAAGTGCTTATGTTTTTTTATTGTTGAAATAAGCTCACACAGATGTTTTTTTTCAGCTAATGGATATTATTTCCACACATGGACGCAGTGCATCTACAGCTCTCATGCTCTCAGTGACATGGAGTTCATTGAAGGCTATTACTTCAATAAATATCCAGTCGTTAAGTTCAACAGCACTGTGGGGATGTTTGAGGGGTTTTCAGATTTTGGAGTAAGAACTGCAGAATTATTGAACAACGATACAGCAACCCTACAGCAAACCAGGGCTAAAGTTGATACATACTGCAAGCCTAATGCTAAAGTTTTTGATGCAGCTATCCATAGTAAAAAAGGTTTGTGACAAGACTCGCACATAACAAACATTTTTGATAAAGCACATTTATATAGTCTGTCGTAGGAAGTGATTTGGGATGTGGCTGTTGTTGTTTCAGAGCGGCCGAAAGTGAAGCTCAGTTCAGTGATGCCGGGCGACAGCACACATCCAGCTCTGGTGAAGTGCAGCGTGTATGACTTCTACCCTCAACCAATCAAAGTGTACTGGCTGAAGGACGGGGTGGAGGTGACTTCTGATGTGACCTCCACTGAGGAGCTGCCCAACGGAGACTGGTACTACCAGATTCACACCATGCTAGAATACACTCCCAAATCTGCAGAGAAGATCTCCTGCGTGGTGGAGCACGCCAGCTTCACCAGACCCATGATCTACGACTGGAGTAAGAGACAGCACCTGTCATATCACACCTGATTTACATTAATATAGCATCAGTTACACAAGAAGAGGAGATATGTAAACCGTCCAGTTGTCACACTTCAGCCTTCTATATTTTACAGTTACACCGTGGTCTGAATACTCAATTCTGATTGGCTGGAAGTAGGGTGACCACCCGCCCTGCTTTGTGTTGATCCACACAGCATTTTCACCCCGTGTCCCGCACGTCATGTCCCGCATTTTCATAAGTCTGTTAGCTTTTAATTGTCATGTTAAGAAAACATGCGTGCGTTCTTTTGCCTTTTAAAGAAAGCTTTTTATTTATTCTTTTTGCGGCGTAGTTTCACCTATCTGCATGCATGATCTAGCCAGAGTGGGAAAACACAGAGAAAAAACCCCCCAAAATACACAGACATGTAATGAATGAGAAGGCCCTACTCGAAGCTGTCAGATCAGACACAAAATATAAATTCAACACGTGCTGAATCCATTAAGAACGCATTTAATCTTTTTAATGGAATTTGTGTTTATTTGTAAATGTGCTTTTTAAGGATTAGATTATTAGTTTCACTTTATATTTATATTGAAAAGGTCTGTGCTGTTATAATTAGTTTTGTACCATAGAAACTGACAAACTGAGTGACGTACATTTACAACTTCTGTTCACAGTGCTGTCATTAATTTTTCATAAAGTCTATTAGCGATTTAAAGCATGTTAAAGGGTAAGTTCACCCCAAATGAAAATTCTGTCATTAATTACTCACGGGTTTGGAACGACATGAGGGTAAGACTTTCGTTCATCTTCGGAACACAAATTAAGATATTTGTGATGAAATCTGAGAGCTCTCTGACCCTCCATAGACAGCAACACAACTGAAATGTTCCCAGGTCCAGAAACGCAGTAAATACATCGGTAAAACAGTCCATGTGACATCAGTGGCTCAACTTCTTTTTGGAGAGTACCTAAGGACGTATTTGATGTAATATTTGACGTTGTTTACGCTTAGGCGAAAGCGTGCGTATGCATTGTGATACTCTCTAAAATGGCGGAAGACGTAACTCAGGGGAGAAGAATGGTTAATTATGTAAATTATGTTATTTTTGTTTTCTTTGCGCAAAAAAAGTATTCTCGTAACATCGCAAAACTGAAGTTGAGCCACATGGACTGTTTTACCGATGTATTTACTACGTTTCTGGACCTGGGAACATTTCAGTTGTGTTGCTGTCTATGGAGGGTCAGAGAGCTCTCTGATTTAATCAAAAACATCTTAATTTGTGATCCGAAGATGAACGAAGGTCTTACGAGTTTGGAATGTCATTACGGTGAGTATTTAATGACAGAATCTTCATTTTGGGGTGAACTTACCCTTTAACATCACTGCAAAAGACGTAATATAAGATCATGATTTATTTACATTGAATAATAATAGCAAGTTATCTCTCCCTCATGTCCCGCAAAATCACGTCTGCTGTCCTGCAACAGAGCAATAGCCAGGTGCTCACGCTAGCTGGAAGGTGTGCAATAAAACTGTTTAATGCACAGGTAGTTCTAAGTCTGTATAACCATTGTTTTATATTAATGTGCTCTTTATCGAAGCACTTACACACACACACAGAGATCACTCTGCACACACAGAAACATTAGGAGCACAGAAACTTTTCATCGCTGCGCTGTGACTTGAATTCATTTATTCAAATAATGTAATTTTGTGCACTACTTGATCTCTAGGTCTGATTTAAATCTAATGAGTTAAAACTGACAAAAATAACCACTTTTACCCTTCCATTCAAATATTGCACTGTAAACATCAGTAACAGTTAAGCTGTCAGTGCTGGTAAATGACCATGGTATAAGCGGGATAATCCACGGCTCGTGGTGCATTGTGTTAATAGAGCGATGTCTGTCCTTCACAGCCCCACCACCGGCCCCTGAGTTTGAGTGGGATATTCAACTATTATTCAGTATTGAATCTGCTGTACTGCTGCTGGGAATCATCATAGCCGCTGCTGGATACATGTACTACAGGATAAAAACATCAGGACTGTAGAGGTGAGAGCAAGCCACTGATATACATCTAGTCCAGTTATAAAACTATAAATATCAAAGCACTTTTCAATTAATCACTCTTTTTATTTTGATAGAGAAGTTCCTAGTAACACGTCAGTGATGGTAAGTTTTTACATGTTAACACCTTAGCGTTTCTGTGTGATCAAACATTACCTCTTCTGATCTCATATAATGAAATTCTGAACCATCAGCCTCAGAAACATGAATATTAATCACTCAAATGGCAGGTCCTGATACTGACTGAAAGGAGCCACATCATGGAGAAGCACAAACACGACTATCACACACTGTCCAACTCTTCAACTGATGCTTAAAAATAAAAAAAAGCACTGTATCTGAGACGTGTCTCTGGCTAATATTTCAGCATCTTCAGGCAATATTGGCACTAAATAATGTGAATGATTGAGGGGCTCACACTCCATCGACCATCTCTTCTCACTCTCCTTCTACATCTTACACTCTTTCTGTCCTCCTCATTCTCTTCTTCCCGCACCATGCATCCTCCTCTCATTTCACACCTTCTTCCTGCTCCACTACCTTTTATATTTCTTGTTCTTTCTCCAGTTTCTGCTTAAGTTTGTTTGCTCTGGGAATTCACATCAGCTGTTAGAAAATACACACAGTGCAGAAAATGCAATTTACTAATGATGATGGTGGAGCGTTTGAAGCACGAAGGGACTTCGCACAGCTCCAGTGATCTGTTGAAGATCTGTGTGAAGATGGGGGCCAGCTGGTCAGCACAGGATTTCAGACAGGCTGGTGCAACACAATCTGGGCCTGGTGCTTTTTTTCCTCTTCTGCTTCCTGAAGACCTGGTGCACATCATCTTCACTGATCTGAAGTGCAGGTATGGGGGAGAGGGGGGTTGCTGGAGGTGTGAATGGTTGTGTGGAGAGGTGTTCAGGGCGGGTGTGGGTTGTTTTTTCAAAACCTACAGTAAAAGTCATTCAGATCGTCTGCCAGATCGTCTGTATTTGGCCTGTTTGTACAAGACTCTGTCCCCATTCCTGTAAGCATCTTCTTTGGTCTGACGGAGCTGTCTGAGTTTTGCAGTGAACCAAGGTTTGTCGTTGTTGTAAGTTAATATGGTCTCTATGATTATGAGCTTACTGTGAATCAGTTAAATCGAAGTATTGTGTTTGAATGAAACTTAGTCGCAATAATACCTAAATCTCAACATGGCAGAGATGCTGATGTTCATGTTTAGTACACTATACTAGTTTTACTATAATCCTGCACTAAGCTAAACTGTTACTATAATAAGAGAAAACATTTATTTTGTAAAATAATAATAAAACTAATGAACAGGTTGGACCTTTTTTTCTTAATGCATTTTAACATGTAGTTGTCAGCATATACATTTTCAATCAAGTCACCTTTATTTATATAGTGCTTTTAACAATAGAGATTGTGTCAAAATAACTTTCTATTGGATTGATTTTAATAACCTTAATGTGCCTAAAAGTGCCAAATACAAGTTTCGGACTGGGACTCAGTATCGGCAGATATTCAATATTTAATGACTCGGATCGGATTGGGGGCACAACAAAATTGATGGGGACATCCCTAATATATATATATATATATATATATATATAATAAACATCACTTTGAGAATGTTTTTTAATCAATGTTATTCAAGCGTTTTTTTCCATTCAATTAAATACTTTTAGATCTTTAATATATGCATGTTTGGTGTTACATAGAAAGCAAAATTGATCTCACTTATGATCAACGTTTTTGAGAAGCAATAAAATGCTGATTTAATGAACTTTATGTGCCCCTGAAAGTGAAGTGTTTATGAATATGGGACTACTAATATATACATCATTCTACTTAATATGTACAATATGCAGAATAACTGCAAAAAAAATGTGGAGAAATGGTTAGAAAGCGTGAAGCTTGTGCTGTCAGAATGCAGCAAAATGCAAACTATAGCAACGTATTATGTCAACAATGTCTCAGACATGCAGATATAAATAAACAGTAAATTAACAACTTAAAAAAAAAAAGTTTGATTCCAAGTCAGTTGCATATGTTTCCTTTAACAATGAAAAAAGTTCCCATAGCTACTCCCAACAGTCCAAGCGTCAGACCCACTCCACAGAACACTGCTGGACCAGCACTGGGCATGGCAACTTCAACATCTGGAAAATACATAGGATAAAAGATGAACACATGAGTTTTTGTAACAGAAAAAAGTTGTACTTTAATGTAATGTCCATTGATTCTATTTGAAAATCACCCCATATTTTAGTCTGAGGTTGACCCTGGAGGGCTTCGTGGTTAACCGTGCAGCTGTAAATGTCTCCTTCAGCAGGTGTGAACTTGAGAGTGGAGAAGATGTTGAAGGTACCATCATTCTTTGGACGGTATTGGCTTAAACTAATGCCTTCTGTTACATTAACGTTATTCTTAGTCCATGAGATGTTGACAGATGGAGGAAAGAAGCCAGTCACATGACAGACAAGGGTGTTCTGATCACCCAGCTGTACAATATTTTTGGGATAGATGGATGTCTGGGGTGCATCTAGATCTAAACACAGATAATGTTATTAATCATTCTTTAGTGAACAAAGATATCTTAATATACTGTACATTTATATACATTTTTTAAGGCAAAACCTCATTACGCTGGTGCATGATATGTATTCTACCATTTTAAAGTTTGATCTAAAATAGGTAAAATAGTAATATTGTGAAATATTATTATAATTTCTGATATATATATATATATATATATAGCATTTACACTGGCCACAATTTTGTTGTTGGAAAATTACGTTTTAAATTACTTAATACTGCAAAAAATATATTTAAATTGATTTCCAGGTCATTTTTGACCTATTTAAAGGGCATTTTTCCCTAACCGTATTAAATGCATGCATCATCTTTCATATCAAGTTTTTAAATTTTATTAATAATTTCACTTAATATAATAAGATAATATAGGGCAAAAATTGATCTTTCCACTGCAGAAGAAACAGAAGTGACTGGAGCGGCATTCAGATGCATTTACACTGTATGCAAAACTATAAGTAATTAAGCACATATTAATGCCTTATTCTACATCCCTAATCCTAACCAATACCTAAACTTAACAACCACCTTACTAACTATTAATAAGCAGCAAATTAGGATTTTATTGAGGGAAAAGTAGTAGTTAATAGTGAATAAGTGTTCCCTATTCTAAAGTGTGACCTAAAACTGTTATTTTAATAGTTTTTCACAATACTATACTTCTGATCAAATAAATTGTTCTTTGGTGAGCATAAGAGATTTTCATTTCTGTATCCACACAGATTAAAAATATACATAGGTTTTATTACAGGATTCATTGACTAATAATAAGAAAAATTACTTCAAACAGAGTGTGCTAATGAACACTCACTATATTCTATTTTTTATTTATTATAAAAATTATAAAACAATTTAAATCATGATGTAAATGAACTCGTTTTTTATTATAAGTATGTAAAATCTTTATTGTGATTTTTTTGGGTCACACTTTATTTTAAGGTCCAGTTCTCACTATGAACTAAATATTAACTATGGCTTTGGCCTCATTAAACTCCTAATTACGGCTTATTGATGGTTAGTAAGGTAGTTGTTAGGATTAAGGATGTAGAATATGGTCATGCAGAATATGTGCTTTATAAGTACTAATAAACAGCCAATATGCTAGTAATATGCATGCTAATCAGCAGCTAGTTGCTAGAGAGTATTGGTCCCTATACTGAAGTCTTACCGATTTTTTCCTTTTATTACAACACTGAATCAATGTTGAAATTTAATATTGATTTATTTTATTTTTTTAATGAGGTTTGGACCCTGAAATAATTTAAATGTTAAAAAATTATCAAGATGAACATAAAATCAATATTTGTTTAACTTAAATTAAATAACTTATTTTATATCAAATCAGCTTTGTTGATTGCTTTATGTACAGAAGGATTCTATTCAGTAAATCATGTCCGTTTTGACTTATTTCAGCCATGTAGGGCTGAAATTAACACGGTTTTGAACCAAAATTTCTTTAAACTCCAAAAACAGCATTACCAGCTTCACTTTTTAGAAACCAGTTTAACTTTATTTCTGTGATATGTTTTGAGTTATTGTGTTTAACAGGTCCAGATGTCTAGAACACCATTATGGTGATCAGTGTTTTAGTTGGGCTCTTAACTCTTGAATTTTAAAACTTTTTAAGGCACACTTGTTATAGAAAAAAAGGAGTCAAGATAAAATTTGATTAGCTTTTACTTAACTGTCGATGTAATCATTTTGTGGCCTGATTCACTGACCTCAACCAGTGTCTAATCTTTAAATGTGTATGGATGATGTGTTATTAATTTTACAGTGGCATGCGAAAGTTTGGGAACCCCCTGCAGAATCTGTGAAAATGTGAATAATTTTAACAAAATTAGTACTGTCCTGAGTAAGATATTTTACATAAAAGATGTTTACATTTAGTCCACAAGACAAAAAACAGCTGCAATTATTAAAATAACCCCATTCAAAAGTTTGTGAACCCTTGGTTGTTAATACTGTGTGTGGTTACCTGGATGATCTACGACTGTTGTGTTTTGTTTTGTGATGGTTGTTCATGAGTCTCTTGGTTGTTTCTGAACAGTTAAACTGAGCTCTGTTCTTCAGAAAAATCCTCCAGGTCCTGCAGATTCTTCAGTTTTCCAGCATCTTTTGCATAATTGAACCCTTTCCAGCAGTGACTGTATGATTTTGAGATGCATCTTTTCACACTGAGGACAATTGAGGGACTCAAACACAACTATTAAAAGAGGTTCAAACGTTCACTGATGCTCCAGAAGGAAACACCATGCATTAAGAGCTGGGGGGTGAAAACTTTTTGAATTTGAAGATCAAGGTAAATTGTACTTAATTTGTCTGCTGGGAAACATGCAAGTATCTTCTCTTGCCTCCAAAGGGCAGTACTAAATGGAAAAAACGTATATTTCAACAAAATAAGAAAAATTTGGACATCTTCATTCTTTTCAAAAGTTTTCAGTCCTCAGTGTGAAAAGATGGATCTCAAAATCATACAGTCACTGCTGGAAAGGGTTCAAATCTGCAAAAGATCAGCAGGACCTGGAGGATTTTTCTGAAGAACAGAGCTCAGTTTAACTGTTCAGAACAAACAAGGGACTCATCAACAACCATCACAAAACAAAACACAGTCGTGGATCATCCAGGTAACCACACACAGTATTAACAACCAAGGGTTCACAAACTTTTGAATGGGGTTATTTTAATAATTTCAGCTATTTTTTTTGTCCTATGGACTATATGTAAACATTTTATATAAAATATCTCACTCAGCACAGTACTAAATAAAAAATAACATGCATTTTGTATGATCTCTCTTATTTTGTTAAAATTATTCACGTTCACAGATTCTGCAAGGGGTTCACAAACTTTCACATGCCACTGTATATTATTGATTATAGTAGCCCTGTGATTCAGTGTGATCCAGCAGTGTTGTGAAAATCACTTATTATGAAAGATTTTAAAAATACACAGAACATTTTGAGCTACTGGATCATTCAGACACACACAGGGAGATTTGTTTTGGATACTGCTGATATACAGCCATATAGCACACTGTTGCTCATGTGATATTGCTTATTTAAGAAAACCCCTTATAAAGGTTTAAAGGGTTAGTTCACCCCAAAATGAAAATTCTGTCATTAATTACTCACCCTCATGTCGTTCCAAACCCGTAAGACCTTCGCTCATCTTCAGAACACAAATTAAGATATTTTTGATGAAATCCGAGAGCTCTCTGACCCTCCATAGACAGCAACACAACTGAAATGTTCCCAGGTCCAGAAACGTAGTAAATACATCGGTAAAACAGTCCATGTGACATCAGTGGCTCAACTTTAGTTTTGCGACGCTACGAGAATACTTCTTTTTTTTTTTTTTTTTTTTTTAGCAAAGAAAACAAAAATAACAAGTTACTCAACTATTCTTCTCCCCCGAGTTGCGTCTTCTGCCATTTTGGAGAGTACCTTTGACGTAAACAGCGTTGTTTACGTTTGGGGAGAAAGTGCACGCATGAACGCAATCTGTGTATTAAGCGTTGTTTACGCTTAGGGGAAAGCGTGCGTATGCATTGTGATACTTTATAAAATGGCGGAAGATGCAACTTGGGGGAGAAGAATGGTTGAGCAAATTGTTATTTTTGTTTTCTTTGCACAAAAAACAGTATTCTCGTAGCATCGCAAAACTGAAGTTGAGCCACTGACGTCACATGGACTGTTTTACCGATGTATTTACTACGTTTCTGGACCAGGGAACATTTCAGTTGTGTTGCTGTCTATGGAGGGTCAGAGAGCTCTCAGATTTCATCAAAAATATCTTAATTTGTGTTCCGAAGATGAACGAAGGTCTTACAGGTTTGGAATGACATGAGGGTGAGTAATTAATGACTGAATTTTCATTTCGGGGTGAACTAACCCTTTAACAAAGGGAAAAGTGTTTAAAATGTTTACATTCTGTTTAAACTTTAAATAGTAATGTTTACAACTGTAACAATGTAAAAGTTTAGTACATTCTCATGTCTCACCTCCTACTTGTGGTATGCTCTTAAAATCATCAGTGAATATTGGTAATTCATGTTTACATGCTACCATGAAATCAACACCAAGTTCATAAAATCCAGGAAATGTTATCTGTTCTGTAAAATCAGGGACTGTCTCTACTCCTCTCTTCTTTTTAAAATCAGCATGCCACAACTCCTCTTCATCATATCCAGTGTAAAACTCTTCTTCTGTATCAGAGCATGTTGTAAATTGGAATGCTTCATGTTCAACTGAAATAGATTGAGCATCATAAAAATTATAGAAATATATAAGAACAAACTTCAATTTTGAAGCTGACAAGTTACATTGGATAGCTGAGTAAACACACACACACATTAGTCCAGTCTTATTTTTTGTTCAGAACTGTGAAATTGTGTTGAAAATTGTGAAATTTCACTGGAAGGCCTACCTAAAATTTGGTATCGTAACAACCTTTTATTTTTTTATTTTTTTTTAGAAAAAATGACTACATTGTGATATTGTGAAATAAAATGACTCTTACTGTGATTTAAGATTTTGTTCATATTACCAGCCCTCGTATGTAACTACCTAAAAGGCCACATTCAGACATGCAGATACCCAATAATAGGCCATATAGGACCTCTTATACTCAGCCATGAACCAGTTTCAGTCATTAGCCCTAATCGAATGGAACTAGTTTTCTAAACAAAGTTTGAGTTATAGAGTTTTTTAATCTTCGAGGAAATAAAACAGTCAGCAAGCATTTCAAAGAAAGTCCCAAAAAGGGGATGAGGTGCCAAAAATCATTAGACCTCTGATGTAAGTCATAGGTCAGATTTTCTAATGGTAGAAGAGAGACGGCCTGATTCAGCCACATACTGACTGAAGGTATCTGTGGGGTTGACAATAACAGAAGTATACTTTTTTTTGCCAAATATGTGCAAAAATGTACATTCAGTACCATTGTCAAGGCCCAATCCAGCCTTACAATTCAAAAGATATACACTCGGACACAGTACAAAGGATTTACCAATAATCTTCTGTACAATTTTGTGAATCTCCTTCCAGCTTGAATCCTGTCACAATCACAAAGCACATGCATTACAGTACCAATGTCAACTTTTCATTTAAAACACAATTGGGAAATATTTTATGAAGGTGAACCAGCACCTTTGAAAAGGTAAGGCACCTTTGAAAGAAACACAGGCACAGATCATTCCTCCTCAGTGAAGCATGATACCATGTCTTTTTCCCATTACAACTTTAAAGAGTCATAAGAAGAAGAGCCAACTCCTTTTGAGAGTAAATGAGCAAGACAATTGCTTTCCCTTTTCAGAAAGACTGAAACATATGCAGTGTTGGACAATAGCATCGCTACAAGCAACAATGCTACTAGCTTAACTACATTTCTCGGTAGCGTGGTGGTAGCGTCGCTGTTTTCTGAATCAAACAGCTTTTCAGTAGTGAAGCTCTTTTGTTGATCAAGTAGTGTGGTAGTGTCCACAAAGCTACATTTACTGATCCTGGATCTGCCAGATCACTGTCATTCACAGCTGTGTGGCTGACAGAAGTACTTCCGTCTGACGGTGACTTCATCTTCTTCGTATTTTACGGCGATTGGCAACCAGCTTTTTGGTGCATTACCACCACCTTTTGCTCTGGACGGTGACATCATGTACCAATCCATGCAAACACGGGTATGTGCATATAAACATATAAACCAGTGGTGTAGCCAGAATTTTATCTCTTTTATCGCGCATTTTCAAGTGTTTGTGCGGAGTATGGAAGCTGAATAGCAGTGCACTTATACTACATGACAGTAAACATGGAGGCACCGGTGCGATCATTGGCACTTAAAATACTCTGTCATTTTTGGTCATACAGACAAGAACAATTACATTGTTTGAATCTGTTAAGGGTCTACATTTTTTGTGTACACTTACAATAAAAACAAAACGTTGTGCACTGTAAAATAATGAAACCAAACCATATAGATGTCAGGCTTGTGTTTGTGTTGTATTCTGTTCACTGTCTCATGTGCTCCCCATGACAAACAGAAAACAAATATTCTCTGATTACGTAATCCGTGTGAAACGTGTATAGTGCGCGTCCACCAAGTAGGGCTCACTGCATCCTGCGGTGGACAACCGACCCCGCCCACATCCACGTGTGACATCAGAAGACACGCCCCTGTGATAAGTCACCTAGTTTTCCCCCGGGGAAACCCGAAAGTATCTTGATGCAAATTTACGGTAGATCTGGGGGTCTAAATAATGTCTTTCGTTTTGCCAATACACGTTTTCTTATTTTTGTAAAACATGTCTACGCTAAAATGGCACAACTTAAATCTAATATATTTAATATGTCTAATGTTATTAGTAAACTGATTTCGTCATCATAACGCTTGCATTGCTTGATTAAATTAGGCTAATTGTAATAAAAACCTTTACACCGTAACTTATTTATGTAATGATAAATTCACATTTATTACGAGGTAAATACGTATTTAAGTACATAAATTTGTTAACTTCATCCCTCTCACACATATGTACTTACCTCCCCCCACATACAAAACACTCACTCACATACATATTATATTTTTAATGATATACACTGATCACAGTACCCTTCACAGTAATTTGGTTGAGCAACTGCATCATTTCAATATGTCTTGCTGGATAACACACACACACACACACACACACACACAAGGAAACACTGGGGGGAGTGAATAACCAGCGCTCTCTCCAACTTCAATACCACGACTGAGGTGAGACCCTTGAGCAAGAACCGAACCCCCAACTGCTCCCCAGGCGCCGCAGCGTGTGTGTGTGTGTGTGTGTGTGTGTGTGTGTGTGTGTGTGTGTGTGTGTGTGTGTGTGTGTGTGTGTGTGTGTGTGTGTGTGTGTGTGTGTGTGTGCAATGGGATGGGTTAAATGCAGAGCACAAATTCTGAGTATGGATCACCATCGCCATACGTCACTTCACTTCACTTCACTTCACTTTACTTTGTGTGTATTTAAACAATGACTGTTGAAACATTCAGATGAATGAAACATTACAAAAAAAAAAAAAAACATTCAAAATCCTAATATAGGACAATATTTTTTTTTAATTTTAAGGAAATGATTGTTGCAATTGATTTAAAAGTTTGTAATTTTACCGCAAATGAAAATAGTACCTAAGCAATAAAAAAAAGTAACTTACATTCAGCACTTGTTGAAAGAACGATAGTTAGGGTGAGAATGGTTATGTACAGCTCCATCTTGATAGATGAGCGTCGAACAATCATCAGAGAAATATTTATCTGAGGTGAAAAGAGCAGGTTTTATTTCCTCTTTTAGGGCTTTTGCATCATCCACTCAGAGTTTGACTCACAGTGACGTCTTTGTATCTAGGAAGACAAAAAGCATTTCCTCTTTCAGCTGTAAAGCTGCTGTATAATCAAATCTAATGTTATGATTCCTTAAAATGTGAGTGTAAATTTAATTATTTATTTTTCTGGAAAAGACCCTATAATATTGTCATTTTTTAGTGTTGGTGAGTAACTAGAATGTCTAATAATTCAAATTGGAAACCAACCAAATGCATCTATTGTAATCCAGTCACTTCAGCCACTGGGTGGCAATGCAGAGCTTTATTTTAAATTAAAGTTTAAAAGATAGATAGAGAGAGAAAAACATTAAATAAGTAAATAATCTGTTTCTCAGACAAAATTATGGTCAGAAGTCTTCATTGCTCTTCATTGATTTGACTGCATTTGATTCAGTTTCATATGTTTCAGACACAGGCCTGTCATTTGTATGTACAACCTCTCGACTTTATGAATACATGTAAATGACAGCTTGTTTTTTCTTTTTCTTTTTTAGCTTTTTTGTGCAATTATTTCAAGACTACATGTACTATTTTTGTCCCATTTTGCAGAAAAATAATGAAAATGCACGAAATAAGGTATTATGATTTAATGTGACAGAAAAAAACAGTACAGTAACACAGTAACACCAGTGACACAATGAATCACCAGTGACATACATCAGACCTGATATACTGATCTTCACTGGTGTTATCCATAAAGAAGGTAACACCAGTGACAATTTTCATGAAAAATGCATTTTACAAAATGTCTCCTGCAAGGTATCAAACCACATGCTGTCAATCATGGTACACTCACTAAATTAAGTAGTTTAATCCATTTATATTATAGTTTTGTTTTTTTGTTTTTTACAATTCCCCAACAATAAATAGGTCATACCAGTGACGTCAACTAAAAGCTTCATATGAAATCATGAGATAAATGAGAAAATTTCTCATAACTGAAACGACACAGTAAACTAAACACGGGCCTTTTTTTATAGATCTTCAGGAAATAGGAAGAAGGAAGTCAAGTGATGTCATCAGTGTGGTTTTTATTACAAAATAACAGATTTTTGTTAAACGGTAACACCAGTGACAACTCCAGGGGACCACTGTTTTCATTTTATAATATCTATTCAGCATTTTGTTTTATTATGCCTTTTATATGATATATTTGATAGTTATGAATACATTATTGTATTTTAAATGGTAGAAAAACCTGTTTTTGACCTCAAAATAAAGCACTTTCCCACTGTACATGGCTGTGGGGACAAGCAGTTTTGTGGTGCTTTGAATTCTTTATAATTAATTAAAACACAAATATTGCCACATTGATGGCTCAAGAAGGTGTAATTGGTCAAATAACACATTGTTTCATTTTAAAATACAAAGAAATTGTAACGCTAATGTGTTTTTCAAGTGTAATATTTCTGTAAAGGGTAGGGACAGAAATACAGAACAGAAAAATGGACATTTCCATAGAATGACCCAATTATGTTTGTCATACTTCCTCGTGCAAAAGCACATGGGATGAACAAAAAAAAAAAAAATAATTTAATCATGTTAAAGTTACTGTCATCTTGATAAATTTACCTCATAATATTCAGCTATTTAAAATATGTAGTCATGGCGCAGCATTTTATCATTTGATAATCAACAACCGCAGTAAATGCCTCCATTTTACAATGTTTTGATGCTCTTATTACATTTGTTGTTGTTTCTTTAAATGTATGAAGACTTTTTAATGAAGAACATTATTAGTGTTCATATAAATGACTTGATACTCTCCCTACGGTCCCTACTGTCACGCTTCGGCTGCTACTGTGTAGGAACACAGAATCGAGGAGACGTCGGAGTACTTCACAAAACCATCTTTTATTCTTTCAAATAAAGAGACACAGAGGTAAGACTCAAACATAGCAGGGGAAACAGACGTATAACAGCGGACAGGAAACAAGGGGCAGAACACACTATAAATAGACAGAACTAATGAGGGGAAAACGAGACACACCTGGAATGAAATCAAACACGGCTGGGACTAATGAAACTAATGGAACTAAACGGGGACAGGAACAGTTACTCCGGGGAGAGGGGGTGGGCGCTCTGGAGGCCTCAAGGGGCAGAGTTTGGGGTCAGAAGGCCTCCAGGGTGGCGCCCGTTCCGGGACCCACGGTGGAGCAGGGAGCTCGGGGGGGCCATGGCGGATCAGGGGACTCAGGAGGCCATGGCGGAGCCGCCTCCGAGGCCCCAGCCCCGACCCGGACCTCTACGGCTGGAGGCATACTACCCCCAAAAAAAAATCCTTGGGGGAAGTAGAGACTGGTTCTGGCTGGCACTTTGGAGGCGCGGGCACTTGAGGGCGATCTGGAGGCGCGGACACTTGAGGGCGCTGCCGAGGAGTGGGCTTTGGAGCGTGTGCTGGGCTGGAGAGAGCGGCGGCCGGCGGGCTTGTGCGAGTCGCGAACGGCGGCGAGCTAGGGTGAGCCGCGGATGGCGGCGGGCTTGAGGGAGCTGCGAATGGTGGCGTTGATTTCCCCGCGGACGGTGGGCTTAAGGGAGCCGCGGACGGTGGACTTGAGAGAACTGCGGACAACGGTGGGCTGGTTCTGGCTTGGGGCAGGACACTCTCCAGACACCAAAGGATCCCTTCCCTCCAGCTTAGTCCGGTGGTGTCTGGGAGGTCCACGGGGCAATGGTAGTTGGCCCCGTGCCAGAACAGCGAGAGGATGGTGGCGTCATCGAATGCAGTCACCGCGGCGAGCCCGCAGAACTCCCGCGAATACTCCACCAGTGGGAGATCTCGGCAGGCCAGGGCAATGACACGAGCAGCCACTTCCATAGCCGCAGGGAAACAAAAACAGGAATCACAGAAAACTTCCACAAAACGAGGAAACAAAAATGGGGAAAAGGGGCGCCGCTCACTTTCTATTTTTAGGTCCGCTGTTCTGTCACGCTTCGGCTGCTGCTACTGTGTAGGAACACGGAATTGATACTTCACAAAACCATCTTTTATTCTTCCAAATAAAGAGACATAGAGGTAAGACTCACACATAGCAGGGGGAACAGACGTATACAGCGGACCGGAAACAAGGGGCAGAACACACTATAAATAGACAGAACTAATGAGGGGAAAACGAGACACACCTGGAATAAAATCAAATACGGCTGGGACTAATGAAACTAATGGGGGGACTAAACAGGGACAGGAACAGGAGCTAACCAAATATGGGCACAAGAGGGAGGGAAACACAAGACATCGGGACACAGGACTGACACCTATGGCCAACAATAAACTCTTTATATGGTTTAGTTTCAGTCAAACAAAAACACACCCGCAAACTAGTTATTGCATGTCCTTCCTGAACCACTTTCTAAAACCCATATTTTCAAAACCTTTCCAAAGACATTTTGTTACATATTGAGGGAGATTGAAATTAAAACATTGTTCAGTGACATGAAATTTTAAAACATGAACAGTTTTCCCTGATTTCAAAAAGTCAAGTTGCTTGGATGAGCTGGCACGTGGATTGCAATGAATGCAGCTAATTTTGTTCTCTTGTAAGGCCCCAATGAGGGAGCATGCATAGATGCTTAGTTGCAAATAGTATTGGCCACTACTTATGTTAAGCAGCATCTCACACTTTTTACAAGAAGATAATTTTTTGTAATGAGCGTAAATAGCTTTTATCGCAATTTGTACTGTTAAGTACTGTTACTAGTACTGTTAAGCCACAGTCTTTTAAAATAATATAAAAATAAAAATTGAGGGCATACTGATGTATTTATTTATTTTTTCCACAGGTTATATCTATTTTAGGTTTGGGTTTCACTGGTGGTATTTTTCATAATAAAAATATTCACCACAAACCAGTTTGAAGAATTTCCTCTGCCAGTGATCTACGGCATCTACCAATGAAAGGAGGTAAATGTTTATATGTCACCAGTTGACAAAAAGACTAGCTAGAAAAATAAGTGTTTTGCTTGAAGTCACCATTATGGTGTTTGCTTTAGTTGGGCAGTTAGTCTGTCTGTGCTGTGATTATTTGGTGTTGGTTGCTTACTGACATCAATTATGATGATTCTACAACATGAGATCCGGCTGTGTTTTAAGCAGATCTTTAAAACACATTGCACACAAAAAATGTTGAACTCCTGCACTTTAGACACATAAAGTAATCAAGAATCAGTGTACAAATCTCAACTATGGTGACTTGCTTCATGCTGCAGTGCATGCTGGGTGCATCATACAAAACTCTTCTATGGCTCCCAGCATGCACTGTGGCAGGAAGCATGTCACTATTATTGAGCTTCATTCACTGATTCTTGATGTCTGTCTAAAACAAAAATATTAATCATTTTGAAAAAGTAGTGAACGTAATCTGATCCCATTCATCTTTTGCTTTTCTTGCTGCAAAAAAAGGACATTTATAGCAGCCAGAAAAACAACTAGCATTAAAGAGTCCAACTAAAGTAAACACTGATCTAGGGCTGGGCGATATGGCCTAAAAAAAAATCCCCGATTTTTTCACAAAAAATCCGATTTACGATTTAAATCGATTTTTTTCCCCCTACTTAAAATCAATCTGCAGATGACAAAGAAATTGTTCAAAACAAGTCCAAACTTTATTTTGTTTTGATTTTCCCTTCTGGGATTTGATCTGGATTCCCCCCTTGGGGTTAAAGTGCAATCAGAAACAACAAGCCAAAAAGACAG
>JAFVLL020000670.1:0-21848 GCA_021397915.2 Tor tambroides
GAGGGAAGTGATGCCGGACAGGTGAGCGTGATTAAAACTCCGGAGATAATGATCGTTGTAATTGGGAGGTGGCAGAGCCTGGCCTGTCTGTAACACCCATGTCCAACTCTCCCTCCTTGAAATATTTTTTTTTCTTTTTATGCTTCTCTGTGTTGTTCTGTATTGTTTTACAATACAGAACAACACAGAGAAGCATAAAAAGAAAAGACTTCCTTTTTATTGTGCATGGCCATCTATGGAAAGACTTGGAATTATTCATTACAGTTTTTTTTCAACTGCTTACATACAAAATCTTTACTTGTCACACAATTTCTGAAACCTGACACTCAAACACCAGAACCACACACCAAATATGCAAAATCATACACTAATTCTCTGCCTTTGACTCAGTTTTCAATTTCATAAAGCACTTTTTTCAAAACACAAAACACAATTCTCTATGTAACACACAAAAATCTAACAGGAATTAATATTATGGCAAAGGTGTTTGCAAATGTTTGCTTTTGAGATGTGTTTGTGATATTTTGAATACAGTGCTTCATTTTACAAGAGATGTTAGGCATTTTGCATTTTGTGTGTGCAATTCTTGGATTTGTGTGTAAAGTTTTGAAAAAAAGAGGCAAAGTTTTGAAAATGTGTGTAAGCAGCTGAAAAAAACTGTAAGATTGGAATCAGCTATTTCTCAATTATTAGTAATCAAAATAATTCTTAGCAGCTCTTTTAAGATGCTTTTGTTGCAGAAGTAGATGCTTTACACTATATTTAAAGTTTGGAACATTAGGTTCATTTCTTCATGCTGTGTTTAAGCATTTGTAAAAAAGATAAGAAAGATCCATGATTTTTGGTATGGGGTAAGCTTGTGTGAAAAGAACATGTAAGCATTTTAGAAACGTGTTAATGGACTGAATATTGTGTGAAAACAACGTGAATTGTGTTAATGGTATGGTCAGAACAGACGGATGTTGTGTTAATTGTGTTTAGAGTTTTGAAAATGTGATTACAGATTGGACAAAAGGATGTTAGCAATTGAAAAAAACTGTAATTGCTGATATCAAGAATTCAGTTTCTGCGAGTGATGATGTCATTTTTGATATCAAGAATTAACATTGTTACTAGTGGAAATGTATTGCTGATATCAAAAATAGCCATTGTTACTAGTAGAAATCTAATTCCTGATATCAAGAATTAACATTTTAACTAGTAAAAACTGAATTGTTGATATCAAGAAGGAATATCCTGAGAAGGAATAAAAGTCAAAACGGCTTGCCATATATCTGTAATTGTATTTTCACTAGTTAAATGTCACCGTAGGCTGCCATTCAAATTTAATTGTTGATATCAAGAATTAATTTCTTAGTTGAAATTACAATTTCACATATCAGAAATACAATTCTTACTAGTAAAAACCTTTATTTTTGATATCAGTAATCCCCTGGTTACTAGTACAGACGTCTATTCTTGATATCAACAATTTAATTGTCACTAGTGACAATGTTCATTTCTGATATCTGAAAATGTATTTCTGATATCAACAATTGGGAGGGTAATTTCTGATATCTAAAATGACTTTTGTTATGATGTTGAAAAAATGTCCACAATGACCACATTTGAACTAGTTTTTCACCTTGTACGGAGGTTCTATGAAGGTCTGTATTGGACGCGCAGAAGATGCCAAAAAAAAAAAGACGTCATAAAAACTTTCATTCTAGCTCCTCAGTGGACATTTTTTCAACGTGTGCAAAGGATGTCATTTGGACATAACTTTGCTCAGTGGGTCAGCATGTTACAAAACTAGTAGAGCAACACGAAGAAATAAATAAGAACACATACAACTTCACGTCTCCGCTTTCAATTGTTTCATTCCAAGATGGCAGCACGTCCATGTCTGTGTGTACATTTGTCTTAGTTTTTATGTTTTGTCTCTTTTATTCTCGGAGTTTGCTGCTTTGTATTTTTATTTAAGTGAAGCAGGGCAGCTTATTTTTGTGAGTGGATTTTTTTCCTGATTGTTTGTTGATCTACCGATCACGTGCGGCTCGTACATCGCTACGAATGGAAGATGCTGGCCATTGAGTCAATTGGATTAAGTCCTCCACTTCTGAAGGGAAATGCTTACTTTTACATTGTAACGCAAGTGGCTTTGTCCATTTAGCGTTCTGTTGAAATTTGTTACTATCTGTTGTTTTGATGGTGGCTATTCTCTGTCGGCTTTCTCCTGTCGGCGTGGATGCGGATTGTTGGCCAACTGCTGATCGCATTGGTTTCGAGATCGCTACTAAGATGCCAGTCCTTTTGGCTTAATGGATTAAGCCCTCCTTTGCTAAAGGAAAGTGCTTATTTTATACTATAATGCAAGCGGCTTTGACCATGAGCATTTTGGAGGAATTGGTTATCGTTTGTTGTTTTTAATGGTGATTTTTTCTGTTGCTTTCTCCTTTTGGCGCGGGACGTGGTTGACGTAACTCTTTTTGAGGATGCCTGTAATAGATATAAGTCTCTTAGTCACACTGATTTTGTACAGACGTTCCAGTGTGCTGGGAGTACGTCGTGCGATCGTGATCATGGTTGGAATAACAGAGCATTCAATTTAGATTTTTCTCATTCATTATGCTTACTTAACATATATGATGGCTTAGAAGTATCCTTTTATATGTATAATATATGAAATGTTCACCCTAATCCCGGTCCTGGCTGTTTGAGTACTCCTGAGGATTTTAAATCTAGATCTGGCATTGATTTTATTCATTTAAATATTCGCAGCTTGCTTCCAAAACTTGACTCGGTCAGAATCTGGGCTCAATCAACAGATGCGGATTTTATTATATTCTCTGAAACTTGGTTAAGTAAAGCTATTCCAGACAATGAAATAAATATTAGTGGGTTCTCGCTGTTCAGATGTGACCGTTTAAAAAAATGTGGTGGAATCACAATATTTGTAAGAAATAAATTTCAAACCAGGGTGCTAACATTATTGTCAATTAGCAAAGTGTTTGAATTTTTGGTTTTAAAAATTGAACTTTCTAAAGATGTTTATCTGACTTTGGCTGGTTGTTATAGGCCTCCCTCAGCAATTTCTGATTCTCTTGTCCTATTACAACAGCAAGGAAGGGCAGTCGTGGCCTAATGGATAGAGAGTTGGACTTGCAACCTAAAGGATGGACTTGTAACCCACTTGTAACCCAAAGGTCGTGGTTCGAGTCTCAGGTCCGGCAGGGATTGTAGGTGGGGGGAGTGAATAACCAGCACTCTCTCCACCCTCAATACCACGACTGAGGTGAGACCCTTGAGCAAGGCACCGAACCCCCAACTGCTCCCTGGGCGCCGCAGCATTGGCTGCCCACTGCTCTGGGTGTATATTCACTACTGTGTGCATGCACTTGGATGGGTTAAATGCAGAGGACAAATTCTGAGTATGGGTCACCATACTTGGCCACACACCACTTCCCTTTCCCCCTTTCAATTATCCACAATTAATTTCAACAAATTATTATTAGTTGGTGATTTTAACTGGGTTTGGTTATCTCCAGCTTCAAATAATTTCAAATCTTTTTGTGACATCTTTCACAGCTGATTGATAGTCCCACTCGATTAAATACTAAATGGTCTGAAAAATCAACTTTATTGGATCTCTTTTTAACAAACTCACCTCATAAGTATACAAATATTGGTGTATTTGCAAATGATGTCAGTGATCACTGTGTCATAGCTGCTGTGAGGAATACCAAACGTCCTAAATCTAGACCTCAAGTTATTTGTACAAGAAACAGAAAGCATTTTGTAGAACAAGCATTTCATCATGATTTGTATTTATTCGACTGGAGTCGTATTACTTTAATAAATGATGTTGAGTTAGCATGGAACTTTTTTTATAGTAGTTTTATGCACCTGGTAAATAAGCATGCACCGATGCGTAAAATAAGAGTGAAGGCCCAAAATAATCCTTGGTTTACACCGGAGTTATCTAGGCTATTGCATGACAGAGACTTAGCTTGGGCCAAGGCTAGAAGTACTAAGTCTGAATCGGACTGGCTTCATTTTAGGAAGCTAAGAAACCTTTGTACTTCACAGATAAAAAATGCCAAATCAAATTTTTATTTACTTGAAACATCAAAAGATTTTAAAAAATCCAGTTAAGTTTTGGAAAATGGTTAAGTCATTGTCTCAAGTTGATGATATGGAGATTTCTAAAATTATTACTAAAAATAATCATTTGACTACAGAGAAGTCAGTTATATCTGATAGTTTAAATGAACATTTTATATCTTCTGGATCTCTATTTGAAGCTCAGTCACATAATAGTTCTACGTTAAATTCTCTTACTGTACCTTCAATTGATATCTCATGTAAATTAATTACACAAAAATTTGATTTTAACCAGCTCTCTGTCTCTGAGGTCCATAAAGCTTTGAGTTTTTTGGACCCATATAAGCCTGCAGGGCCTGACAAGCTGGAACCGTTTTATTTAAAGTTAGCAGCAAATTTTATTGCTGAACCATTAACTTATTTATTTAACCTTTTAATATCCCATTGTGAAATTCCAAAGATTTGGAAATCTGCTTTTGTTTCTACTCTTTTTAAAGGGGGGGGGGCCCTTTGCAGCTGAAAAATTATAGACCAATATCTAAATTATGTGTTTTATCCAAGCTTTTGGAGAAATTATTAAATGAACAATTAAAAACATTCCTGGAAATAAATAATATTATTTCCCCTTTTCAATCCGGATTCAGAGAACAGCATAGTACTGTCACTGATGCTATGAAAGTGTTTAGTGACATTATTGATGCTTTAGATTGTAAAAAAATTTGTTCAGCTCTTTTTCTTGACTTATCAAAGGCTTTTGACACAGTTGATCATGGCATACTCTTAAATAGACTCTCCATTGTTGGTCTCTCTGAAAATGCTATTAAATGGTTTGCTAACTATCTTTCAGAGAGAACACAGTGCGTGCGTTTAAAAGATTGTACTTCATCTATTTTGTCACTTACCAAAGGTGTCCCTCAGGGGTCTGTTTTAGGACCTATTTTATTTTCCTTGTATATAAATAATTTATGCAATAACATTCCAAATGCTAAGTACCATCTGTATGCAGATGACACTGCTATTTATTGCTGTGCTTCATCAGACTCTCAAGCACTTCACTATTTACAGTTAGCGTTTGATATTGTTCAGTTCTGTTTATGTCAACTTAAGCTGGTTTTAAACACAGATAGTAGTTTAATGAAAACACAGAAACTAGTTTAATGATTTTTTTCAAACTCTAAAGTTGTATCAAGTAATCTTCCTGACATTATATCCTTCCAGGGAACAAAAATAGAATATGTTGTAAGTTATAAGTACCTGGGAATCCTATTTGATAGTCAGTTAACTTTTAAGTTACATATTGATAAATTACTCTCAAAACTTAAGCTCAAATTGCGGTTTTACTACAGAAATAGATCTTTATTTTCTTTAAAAGCAAGGAAATATTTGGTATCTGCTACCTTCTTACCACTCTTGGATTATGGTGATCTGCTGTATATGAATGCCCCAGGATACTATCTAAAAAAAACTTGATTCTGTTTTTCATAGCGCCTTACGTTTTATCACTGGTTGTAGTTATCAAACACATCATTGTACGCTATATGAGAAGGCTGAGTTATCATCGTTGTATACTCGAAGAAGTTTTAATTGGTATTGTTTTATTTATAAGTCTATTTGTGGTCTAACTCCATCTTATTTGTCTCTGAGCTTTTCTAAATCAAAGGTATGCTACAATCTACGTTCTAATGATCAGTTATATTTTAAAGTCCCTCGAGTGCGAACAGAGCTAGGAAAAAAGGGTTTTGGATATAATGCATCTTTGGCTTGGAATAATCTACAAAGCATTCTAAAGCTGACCGTGCTTCCATCATTACATGAATTTAAGCTACTTTTAACAAGCTGTGTGTTTTATCCTTTGGTAAATTGTTGTTGTGATCTTTGATTTTGTGTTTTGTGTTATGATGTAAATTTGTATATGCTATGTTATTTGTTGCTGCTTTCTTGGCCAGGTCACTCTTGCAAATGAGATTTTAATCTCAATGAGTTTTTAATCTGGTTAAATAAAGAAATGAATGAACATAGATTCTGACATACAGCTCTTAGTAAACTGCACAGAATAGAGAAACATGACACAGGAAAATGTGAATTTCTGCCCAAAGGTAAAAGTCATGAAAGACAAAGACAGCAAAAGAGGAAGATAAAATGAGATTGTTTAGTCCACAATTCAGCTTATCAGTTACTCCTTACCAGTTGCATAAAACTCCTTAAAAGAAAGAAGGGGTTTCTCATATAGGTACAACAAATGGGATACATGTGCTCACATATGAAGTTGCTGATTTTTGTAGCCACATGTACCAGAACTGCTGTTTGAAATCCTGTCAGCTGACTGATTTTCTCATTACATTACAGACAACATGAGAATGTGCTCCAGATACTTTAGCAAGGACTGTATACTGTAGTTATAAGTAGGTGCTGCATTGAGAGGACTATAAAGAGTACTGTAAAGAGTAAGTAGCAGCCTTTTTATTACACTTTTTTGAAAGGTTTGATAAAACTTATAATAAAAACCTATATGAAACTTTTTGAAATAGTTAAGTATTTAACTTATAGTCAGATTATTATTGGTTTCTTTGCTTGTCACATTACTAAAGAAAATGATTACATTCTTGACACTTAAAATATTCCACTAGTATCCTGTAGGGGGAGCAAGTGATGAGGAGGATGACAGAGAGTCATAAATTTGGTATGATATAGAGACCTGCCTTTATATATTCAGTCAAACAACACTCAGAGTACACCTGTGAGGAAAATACATTCATGGGTTATAACTTTAAATAATAAAGAATGAAACTCAATATTAAGAGACTCAAACTCCTCCTCCTTCTCAGGTGTCACACGAAAGTGAAACTATTACAGCAGGATCTGTTTTGTCATATGAGGAAGTAAAGTACATTAAGAGAGAAAAACACAGTGAGTATCACGATTTCACAATTATCTTTGATAACCAAAATCTATCCAGACTGGTTTAAAGTGAAGAACAACAATAAGCAATATCAGATATTTTGAAAGTAGTTAAAATGACATTAGGAGATAAAACACAGAGTCTGTAAATCATCAGAGTCCACCTTTGCTTTCATATTAACCCTTACCAAAAAGTAGCATACTTCAAGTTTATTTTTTTTAAGTATATGTAAGTAAAGTTCAAGTATATTTTCAAATATACTTTATGTAGTAAATACACAAATATCAGTGTACTAGTAGTATACTTGTAAGTGTACTATTTCAATACTCCTTGGGACTAAATTGGCCCACTTTCTAGTATATAAAATATACTTTTAAGTATACTTTAAGTATACCAGTAGTAAACTTTGAGTACACAACTAGTTTACATACAAAGTTTTTAGCTTGTACTGCAACTATACTAAAAGTGAACTTATGGGTATACTGATAGTTTACTAATTAAATATTTGTAGTACCATTTTTAGTATACTTTGAAGTGTAGTCTTAGTAAACTACTAGTTTAGTAGTTTTATACTGCAAGTATACTCGTAAGTTTTCTTTAAGTGAACTTTATGTCATACTTTAAGTATACTACTATGTCCATATTTAGGTATTAATTTATATATACTGTATTTTGTTATATGAATATCTGAACATACAAAACATCAAAAGAAAGAACAGGGTATCTGCTTGTAAACAAAAACATTTTATTCTAACTTCATGCATTCTTTTTTTAAACACTTGAATGTGGGTTAGTTTCATAAATAAAAAAGAAATAAACAATATTTTGAACAAAAAGCTGAAAAAGACTATGAATTGGATTCAGAATGATAATCAAATTGTAGATAGAGTCGATCAACACCCCAAAGCTTGACAGTCATTATTACCGCTTCATTGGTCGACATTTTATTCCATAATGTTACACAGTTTTGATGCTGTTTTATGTCAGATGATTGTGTTAGACTACACGTGGAAGCATCTGTTGTTTTGGTTTCTTCTTCACTTGTGTTTTTTTTGGAAATTCTGTACAGAAGATGTGTACTAGCGCCCCCACCATAATATAACAATGAAAACACGGATTCTAGGAGCACAAGTATAGCTCAAATATATTTAGACTTTTTCTAAGTATAAGTCAAGTATACTTAAATGTCATTTTAAGTATATTTCTGAGAAGTACATAAAGCCCATTTCTGATAAGTAAAAAACAGGAAAGTATACTTTTAGTCTAATTTTTATGTAGTTTAAAAGAAGTATATTAATAGCACACTTGAATAAACTTCTTTTTCGTAAGGGAACATAGTGCTTGTCTGAATTTATTATGCAGTTTGTGAATAATTAGATTCTGTGTAAATAATGTCAGGATGAAACTTTTCATGTGTGCAGGTCAATACTGAGGACTGACTGTTGAGATGGAGGTGGATTTGAGAAATTATTACTGAGATGATTAATATCTCACTCTGTGGACCAGCATCTGTATCTGCTTTTAGATGACACCATAGCCTCCAGAATGAATCTCTCTGAAGAACATCACACACAGATAAAGACAGTCAAGAGGTGAGAAAACTTGAAATGTTTCACATTTAATGTTCAGAAACAATTCATGCATACTACAATAGCATTTTCACTTATAGTCTGATTCAGGGGTGAATCAGATTTACCTGAACATTTTTCCTTTTTTTTTTTTTTTTTATCTTATGCACATTAAATATGGAAAACAGAAGCTCAAAAATGTTTTTGATGTGTGAGAGAACCAATGGGGATCGTTTTCACGCATCAACCAGACACATTTCAGCTTCAGTTATAAATTTCTTCAAGTAAATGTCTGGCTTCAAAAGATCACTATCAAATCTGAGGAAGTATATGAGGTAGTAAAGTAAAGCAAGCAAGCAAGCAAACAAACAAACAAACAAACAAATTCATGATTTTTTTCTGTTTTCATATATCTGTTAGCTGTCTAGTATAGTGGCTGAATGCACAATATTGAGAGCAAAAAAAATCAGTGATGAGAATTTAAATACAATTCATATTTTGGTGGAAATTATTGCTTTCAATTGCTTAAATTAAATGCTACAAATCTCCAAAAAGTGTTTAAATGAGAAATGTATGTTTAATTAACTGTAAATCATTTAGTGATGCTTTTACCAGGGAGTGGATAGGTCATATTATAATGATATATTGAGTTAATAATTAATAATAATTAATAATTAGATAATAATTAATCGATATTTGTTGAGAATAAAAATCTCTAAATGCCCCAAATAAACAATTAAAAGATGAATTTTTGTTACATACAGGAGCATTGAACAGACAACACAAACGGTGGCCTTTCAGAAAGTTAATGTTGTATGTTTTAATTCTATGTCTTTTCTCATTAATTCACCACAAGTTCTTATATTCTGTCTGGAATATGTTTCTGGCATCTGATTCACATCTTGCTATTTAAAGGGACATTCAACCGCCCCCCAAAAAAGCTCTCTCATGATTTGCTCACCCTCATGCTGTCCCAGATGTTTATGGCTTTCTTTCTTCAGATTAAAACTAACAGAGATTTTTAGTCCATATATTGTGTTTTGCTCTCTTTCTCCCTTTAACTAAAAACATTTTGGTTAACATTTAGTTAACATTTTAGTTTAGTTATAAGGTGAATAAACATGAAACAAAAAATCTACTTTCTTTTTGTTGTTGTTGTTTTGATGTTGTTTTTTAGGGTACTTGTACATCCCTGGCTGGAAGTTTCTATGTCTGTTCATATGTGTATACAGGTCCATCTTACACTGCATGAATGAAAAGGGCACATAGGCAGATTACTTTTATTTATAGACAGACAACACTTTTATATTATAATTCAGCAATTCAGAATGACCTGACAAACAAGACATACTTAGACATTCGAATATTATCCAAAAATGATTGCTATTCCCTCGGGGAGACAAAAATAAATAAAATAAATAAATAATTAAATAAGTAAATAAGTAAATAAAAACAAACAACAACAACAACAACAACAATAATAGTAATAATAATAATAATAACTCCTCAAGTAAAGGAAATGAAAATTGAAGGGAGAAACAGTAAAGATGTTTCTCTCAGAGCAGAGAGAGATTTTCAGAAACAGTGTTTATTGCTGTTGTGTTTCAGTCTGTGTGAGAATGAATCTCCTGAACCCAGCTGTGTGTCCATGAAGAGTGACTGGTCAATGAATCCTCCACTTAAATTCAGCTCGGGAGAATCATCAGCTGATCTGAGGTGTTGTTTAGTTTATAGTATGAGAAGAAATATGTATGATATTCATGAATTTACTGGTGTATAAATACATTAATACATATTTACAAACATATGCAATATTTGTTCAGCTACAGTCAAAAACATGAAGGATCAGAATCATATAAAGTAAAGAAGAATTTGGACTCCATTTTCGAGGTTGGTTTTGTGTGTATGTGTGTCCCTTTTCACCTCTGGGTAAAAGTATTATAATACTCTCTACAACAGTCACATTTTCTTTCCCACTCACCTTATACATGTAAAGAAATAAACAATATTTTGATAGTAGGCCAAAACAAAGCTGATTAATGACCACTAACGTAGAGAAGCTGAATCCATGTGTAACCTGACTGCTGCACAAAGATGAACATCAATCTAGCAAATAGCCAATCCAGTCAAACTCCCTCTTTTAACCTCAGTAACTCTTTAAATGCTGATGTCTGATGATTCAGTGGAAGATATAAGGTGTGATATAATTCAGTGATGTCTGTTAGTTTTTATGCTGTGCGCTAAATTACAAATAATTTACTTTTGACTCTTGTGTATTGATCCTTTGGTTCACCTTCTCTGTGACTGAATGCAGGTTTATTGTTTAAATATTCACTATTTCAGGAGCTTGAGCAGAAAATCATCTCTGTGATGAAGAGTGAGCTGAAAAGTTTTAAGAGACTTCTGAGTCCAGATCACCCAGAATGCTCTGAAAGAGACCATTATGATGATGAGAGTCATGGCAGAGTCAGAGAGGGGCTTCTGAAGATCACACTATTCATCCTGAGGAAGATGAACCAGACAGACCTCGCTAACACACTACAGACCAGTAAGAGCTCTGGATCAGCTGATTATAGCCTGTGTTTTTATAACGAACCTTCTGTCTTCAGTCACTAATGTTCATACTATGTTCATAATCTCATGTATCTAAAAATGAATTTCTAAAATATTGCTCTGCCAATAACAACAGTTATTTCCTTTGCTCAGAACTGATGCCTGTGTATCAACAAAAACTCAAATCCAGACTACAGGATAAATATCAGAGAATCAATGAAGGAATCTCCAATCATGGAGACTCAACACGTCTGAATGAGATCTATACAGAGCTCTACATCACAGAGGGAGGCAGTGGAGAGGTCAATAATGAACATGAGGTGAGACAGATTGAGACATTATCCAGGAGACCAGAGTCACAGGAAACACCAATCAACTGCAATGACATATTTAAACCCTCACCTGGACAAGACAAACCCATCAGAACTGTGCTGACTAAAGGAGTTGCTGGAATTGGAAAAACAGTCTCTGTGCAGAAGTTCATTCTGGACTGGGCTGAAGGAAAAGCAAATCAGGATGTTCAGTTCATATTTCCACTTCCTTTCAGGGAGCTGAATTTAATACAGAAAAATCTCAGTCTTGTGGATCTTCTAAACCACCTTCACACAGAAACCAAAGAATTTAAGTCAGTAGATTATGATGACTACAAAGTCATGTTCATATTTGATGGTCTGGATGAGTGTCGACTACATCTAGATTTCCAAAACAATCGGAGCTTGTCTGATGTAACAGAATCAGCCTCAGTGGATGTGCTGCTGACCAACCTCATCAAGGGGAATCTACTTCCTTCTGCTCTCCTCTGGATCACCTCTCGACCAGCAGCAGCCAATCAGATGCCTCCTGAGTGTGTCGACCAGGTCACAGAGGTACGAGGATTCAACGACCCTCAGAAGGAGAAATATTTCAGGAAGAGAATAAATGATCAGAGACTGGCTGATAGAATCCTCACACACATCCGATCATCAAGAAGTCTGTACATAATGTGTCACATACCAGTCTTCTGCTGGATTTCATCCACTGTTCTAGAGAGGATGATGGGTAAAGCAGAGAGTGTAGAGATTCCCAAGACTCTCACACAAATGTTCACACAATTCCTGATTTTTCAGACCAAACTGAAGACACAGAAGTATGATGGTAAATATGAAATCGATTCTGATCAGGCTAGAAAGACTATTCTGTCTCTAGGAAAACTGGCTTTTGAACAGCTGGAAAAAGGGAACCTGATCTTCTATGAGGAGGACCTGAAAGAGTGCGGCATTGATGTCAGAGAAGTGTTAGTGTACTCAGGAGTTTGTACCCAGATTTTCAGAGAGGAGTTTGGACTGCAGCTGGGGAAGGTGTACAGCTTTGTTCATCTGAGTGTTCAGGAGTTTCTTGCTGCTTTATTCAAGCTGCTGTCCTTTTCTGAACGAAACACAGGACTGTGGAATATGTTCAGGTCACATGGTTCTGATCATATGTTCATGACCAGTCTACTGAAGGGAGAAGTGGACAAGGCCTTACAGAGTGAGAATGGACACTGGGACCTTTTCCTCCGATTCCTTCTAGGTCTTTCATTAGAGTCTAATCAGACTGTCTTACAAGGCCTCCTGAGAAAGACAGTAAGCAGCTCTGATATCAATCAGGAAACAGCTGCATACATCAAACAGATGATCAGGGAGAATCCCTCTCCAGAGAAATCCATCAACCTGTTCCACTGTCTGAATGAACTGAATGATCGTTCACTAGAGCAGGAAGTTCAAACATACCTGAGCAGAACAGGTGCCCGTCGTCTCTCTGGAGTCCATCTGTCTCCTGCTCAGTGGTCGGCTCTGGTGTTTGTGCTATTGAACTCGGAAGAAGAGCTGGATGAGTTTAAACTGAGTAAATATGATCGATCAGAAGAATGTCTTCTGAGGCTGCTGCCAGTGATCAAAGCATCTAGAAAGGCTGAGTGAGTATTTTATCTTTGTTTTATTGACTTTATTGTATACAGCAGGCCTGTGTTTCTCTATATTGTTTTTGTATATTTTGAGGTTTTTCTTATTTGACACACTCAGCTAACCTTATAGAGTTCTCCACTAATGACCTGAAATGCTGAATCAATTTTTTTGACAAGAGAGATACATCATTAATCACTTAAAGAGGACATGACATACACACAGTTTTGCTCAATCTCATATTAATCTAGAGTACCTATAGACTCATACTCATTTTGAATTTTTCTGTATATTTTCTGCAGTCTTTCCAACTCTCATATTACACAGAAAGGCTGTGCTGCTCTGATTTCAGCTCTGAGATCAAACCCCTCACACCTAAGAGAACTGAATCTGAACCGTAGTAAACCAGGAGATTCAGGAGTGAAGCTGCTGTCTGCTTTACTGGTGGATCCACACTGTAAACTGGAGAAACTACAGTGAGTCTCATAACATCTCAGTAACTATAAGGTTTGGAGTAAAAAGTAAAAATGCTCCAGTTACTAACATAACCTCGGCTTCCTGAGATAAGGGAACAAGCGTTGTGTCAGCTTATTGACACTTATGGGGAAGCTTGATTTGTTAACGTTTGTGTAGCAGCATAAACCTATGATGTTTGAGCCCGCCAGAATGCTATATAAGTCGGCCCGGAGCACCATCTCATCAGAATCATTCGACTGAAGCAACAGTCAAAGATTCGTGTGCAGCTTATAGCACGGAACGTCACGCAGCGCTCCCTTCCTTATCTTTCCTTATCCTTTCCTTTCCTTATCTCCAGTTACGTTAGTAACTGGAGATCTGCTCCTGCAGGGTAGGGACATCCAGATTGTAAAATCTAACAAAGGTAAACGGCGACGACCAGCCGGCGGTTGCACAAATCTCCCCGATAGAGATCCTCCTGGACCATGCCCTGGAGGAGGCCATTTCTCTGGTAGAATGAGAAATCGAGATTAGAAATTGAAAATGAGACTAGAAATCAAGTCCCTGCTTTGTGAAAGAAAGGTTAGCACGTGGGACACATCACAAGAATTCGGATCCAGGCTTCGTGCTGAACACCAGTCACAGAAGACTGACCATTTAAGGGCGTAAAGACATCTTGTAGACAGAGCTCTAGCCTCTAGAATGGTATTAGTGACTCTCACGGGAAGCTGGATTGACTCCCGTCGAGGGGCCAAACATGAAGGCTCCACAGCTGAGGTTAGGGGTGCCAAATCATGCCCCTCGCTTGCGAGAGAAGGTCTCTCCTCAGTGGTATTGGCCACGGGGCTGCAGACAGCAGCTGAATCAGTTCTGGGAACCAAGTCTCTTTTTTCCAGAGAGGGGCCACCAGGAGGAGAGAGCATTTCATTTCTCTGACCCATCTGACAACCTGAGGAAGCAGGGCGATCGGAGGGAAGGCATACAAATGGGTGTTGGGCCAATCATGGGCCAGAGCATTCTGTTGTCTTGAGAACTAGATTGGGCAGTGATAGTTGACTTAGGAGGCAAAGAGGTCCACCTCTGCCTTGCCGAAGACAGACCAAATCATTTGAACCGACTGGGGATGTAGTCTCCATTCCCCTGGAGCAATATTGTCCCTGGATAGCATGTCCTCTCCCTGGTTCAATTTGCCCAGCACATGAACTGCTTGTAATGAGAGGAGTTTGCTCAGTGCCCAAAGCAGGAGATGTCGAGTCATCCTGTAAAGATGACGTGACCTGAGGCTGCCTTGTTGATTAATATAAGCTACCACAATCATGTTGTCCAAATGGACCAGGACGTGGTGCCCCTTTAAGGCTGGCAGGAAGGTTTTCAGGGCCAGACAGACTGCCATCATCTTGAGACAACTGATATGCAGGCATTGCTCGTGGATCAACCAGGAGCTGAATGCCGGGTCGCCCACGTACAGAGCGCCCCAGCCCGAGCTGGAGGTGTCTGCCGTAACTACCTTCCTTCTGGAGGTCGTTCCCAACTGAATGCCTGATTTAAACAGGCGTGCAGTCATCCAGGGGAGCACTGCTTTGACACAGCAATGGGTCACCCTGATATAACACCATCCCAGGCGCCAGGCGTGGGAAGGAACACAAGTTCTGAGCCAGTATTGGAGGGGCTGCATGTGTAGCAGGCCCAGGGAAATCACTGAGGTGGCAGCCGACATGAGGCCGAGCAACCTCTGAAACACCCTGAGGGGACGCGCTGTCCCCAACTTGAATGGTGCCGCCACTCGCTGAATATTCAGGAAGCACTCCTGCGTAATCAAAGCTCGCATTTGAACTATAACTATATAACTATGTAACAGTCTATAACTGTTCCCAAAAAGGGCACTCGCTGTCTGGGAGTCAGTAAACTCTTGGCTGAATTGATTCTCAACCCAAGATGCTCCAGGTGGTTGAGCAACTACGACCTGTGAGCGGTAAGTTCCTGTTCTGATCCGGCCAGCACCAGCCAGTCATCAAGATAATTCAAGTTGCGGATTCCCATCTCAAGTCAAGGTCTGCATTATTATTATTATAAGTTATTTTTATGGCCTTTTTATTCATACAAGAGAGTAGAGAGACAACAGGAAATTACTGGGAGGAGAGAGGGGAGCGGGATCGGCAAAGGACCTCGAGACGGGAATCGAACTCGGGTTGCCGTGAACGCAGTTGCGCTATATGTCAACACACTAACCAAGAGGCTGTTGGCGCTGAATAAAGTCTGCATTATTGTCAATTCTGCCACATGTACAGCACATACAGTGCCTTGTGAAAGTATTCATACCCCTTCATTCTTTTCGCGTTTTGTTATGTTGCTGCCTTATGTTCAACTGCTTTAAATTACTTTTTTTCCCACATCAATCTACACTTCTTACAGCATAATGTCAAAGCAAAAACAAAACAAAAAAACAAACAAACAAAAAAAGTTTTTTAACATCTTTGCAAATTTATTAAAAATAAAAAAACTTAAATGATTCCATTGCATAAGTATTCATACCCTTATCTGGGACAGTTGAAATTTAGATCATGAGCATTCATATTGCATATTGCACATTGCACTTCGAATCAAGTTAAACTGTGGCAAAAGCTCAAAGCTCAGAAACAGGATTGCATAAAGCCACACATCTGGGGAAGAGTTCAGGAAAAAAAAATCTGTTGCACTGAAGGTTCACAGAAATGGTTTCTCTGTTACCCTTAATGGGAGAAGTTTGAAACAACCAGGACTCTTCCTAGAGCTGGCCTCCTGGCCAAAATGAGCAATTGATGGAGAGGGGCTTTGGTTAGAGTGGTGACCAAGAACCTGATGGTCACTCTAGTTGAGCTCCATGGTCATATGAGGAAATAGGAGAAACCTACAGAAGGACAAACATCACTGCAACACTCCATCGATCTGAGCTTTATGGTGGTGTGGCAAGACTCAATCCTCTCCTCAGTGCAGACACATGAAAACAGAAGCCTGGATTGAACCCAATTAAATATTTCTGGAGAAACTTGAAAATGTGTGTCTGCCCCCATCCAACCTGACATAGTTTGAGAGGTGAAAAGGTGAGGAGAAGAATGGCAGATAATTGCCAAATGCTGATGTGCAAAGCTTGTTGCGTCATACCCAAAATGACTTGAGGCTGTAAAGGTGCTGCAGCTAAGTTAAGAGTATGAATACTTATGCAATGTACTTTTCAGTTTTTTGAAGTTGTGACAATTCTTTTTTTTCTTCGACATTATGGTGTAAGGAATGTATTTTAATGTGGAAAAAATAATGCAGGTCAGTGTGTGTTTGGGGTGGGGGGGAGTGGAAGGACTTGGAGATGTGTGAGCTGGGGTTCAGAGGGTCAGAGTTCAGTGGTGCATGGGGCAAAAGAGGGGGGGGGGGGGGCAGAGTCGGGAGAGAGTTGAGCTTCCTGACAGCCTGATGGATGAAGCTGTTCTTCAGTCTGCTGGTCCTGGCCTGGAGACTCGACAGTCTCCTCTCCGATGGCAGCAGACTGAAGAAGCTGTGTGTTGGGTGGGTGGGATCACCTGCAATGCAGAAAGCTTTGCAGGGGAGACGGGTTCTGTAAAAGTCCTGGAGGGAGGGGAGAGAGACACCAATGATCTTTTCAACTGCTCTCACTATGTGTTGATGGGTCTTGCAGCAGGACACGTTGCAGGCGCCATGCCACACAGTGATCCAGCTAGTCAGAATGCTCTCGATGGTGTCTCTGTAGAAAGTACACGATAGGGGCTGGGGTTCTGGCTCTTCTCAGTGGAGGAAGTAGAGATGATGTGCTTTCTTGGCCAGTGCTGCAGTGTTGTTAATCCAGGAGAGGTCCTCTGTGATGTGCACAACCAGGAACTTGGTGCTGCTCACTCTCTCCACAGTCGCACCATTGATGGTCAGAGGAGCATGCTGAGTGTGCACTCTGATGAAATCCACAACAATCTCCTTCGTCTTCTCCACATTCAGAGAGAGATTGTTGTTACTGCACCACTCAGCCAGGCAGCTCAGCTCACTCCTGTAGTTTGTCTCAACTCTGTTGCTAATGAGACCCACCACAGTCGTGTCGTCTGCAGACTTAATGAAGAGGTTGGAGTTGTGTGATGGTGTGCATTCATGGGTCAGCAGAGTGAAGAGGTGGGGGCTCAGCACACATCCTTGGGGGGCCCCTGTGTTCAGGGTGATTGAGGTGATACTGCCGACCCGTACTGCCTGAGACCTCCCAGAATGTCCTACAGTCAGTTGCACAGCGAGGTGTTAAGCCCCAGCTGGACTAATTTGTGAATGAGCTGTTGAGGGATGATTGTGTTGAATGATTGTGAGACCCATTGCAGTTTCAAACGATACCTTATTCTTATCTGTACGATCGAAACTGATGGATTATTTTTAGTTCTTTTTGCGGTCATAAAGAAAATACAAGACAGACCGCACTGGTGCGGGCTTAGACCCCAGGGGGTTAACAAGCAGTCTGTATGCAGGCATTAGCATGACAGTGATGTGGTCTGAGGCACCGAGGTGGGGGAGGGGTAGGGCCTTGTAAGCTCCTCTCTGGGTGGTGTAAACAAAGTCCAGAGTGTTGTTTCCCCGTGTTGGAAAGTCTATGTGTTTGTGTATTTTTGGGAACACACTCTTTAGGTCTGAATGGTTAAAATCCCCAGGCAAAATGAGAAAAGCATCTGGGTGGGCTGTCTGCTCACTCCTGTTGTTGTTGTTGGGGCTGGGAGGGATGTATACAGCAACAAGCATCATGGCTGTATATTCCCTTGGTAGATAGAACAGCCAGCACTTAATAATCATAAACTGGGTGAGCAGTGTTTGCAGACCACATCAGCGTTGCGGCACCACGCATCACTGATGTAAACACAAAGCCCGCCGCTGCGGGTTTTACCTCCTTTAATGAGGACTCTGTCTGCTCGAAAGCATGTTAGCTGGTCGAGCTGAATGGTGCAGTCCGGGTCGCTGTTGCTGAGCCATGTTTCCATGAACACAAAAACACTACAGTCTCTTACAGTCCAGAGTTGAGCGTAGTAGTCAGATGTAGTCCAGTTTATTGTCCAAAGAGTGTACGTTAGCCCGTATGATGATGGGGATAGCTGGCTTGTGTGGGTTAGCCGCTAGCCTAGCCCGGATACCTCTGCGTTTACCCCTCTTCTGCTTCCTCTCATGCTGCTTGTGGTGCTTCCGCTGTGGGCGAGATACAGTAGTGGGGTGCGATGATGGTGTAGGCCTCTGGAGCAGACAGAGGTTCCACAGCTCTTTGGCGTGCGCAGAGTTTAACTCTAAAAATTTGGTTCTGCCGACGTCGAGCAGAAACTCACAACTGTATGCACACTTAAAGACTGATAGACGTACAATAACACTGCGACTCACAAGCCACCTTAGAAATTTGTCTTAGATGGGAAAGAGCATACTTTCACATGCACTTTGTAAAAGTGCGAGGAGCCAGAGACAGTCCGAATGGTAGGACTGTGTATTAATAGGCCATACCCTCAAATGTGAATCTCAAGAACGTTCTGTGACGGGGGGCTATTTGGATGTGAAAGTATGCATCTTTCAGATCCACAGACAGAAACCAGTCTTTGGGACATATTTGTGCAAAGATCTTTGTCAGAGTTAACATTCTGAAATCACTGCAAGTGCATGAAAGAGTGATTCAGATCAGAGGTGTCATGCCCATTCAAAGATTTCTGAGCCAAGTGGATTTTGAATGCAGCTTCTAAAAGACAAAAACAGCCGAATAATATTTTTTAGATTTGATACAATCACACCAGTGTGATTAGATCGTTCATTGCAGCACAGCATCAGCTGCTAAATTCAAATCTGCGTTTGCGCTTTGGCTGGCGCTGAGCCAGAGACAAACACGTTTGTACAGCGCTACATTATAACTAATCACACATGATTCTCTTGAGCTTATGAAGGCAAAGGCCAATCAGAGACATTCAGATGAGTCATCGCTGATGTAAGGGAAACAGGTCAATTTAGCTCAAAGGGAATCATTTATGATTTTATAGGGAATTTGAACAGAATCACTGTTCACGGCTGGTCACGGTGCCGGCCAACAATTAACTGAACGAGCCGTATAAAATCAACTCTGCACTGGATATTAAAATCCAAAATATAGTGAAAACACTATTTAATAGCACAGTAACAAGATCGGCAGTTTAAGACATTAACTTGTAAGCACAAAACACAAAATAGTTCTCCTTTCAATATAAATAAGACTTCATTGGATAACTCTAAGACAAGTAAACTAATCTAACACATGAACACACGCATTCACACAAGTTGCAGAAAGAGAGAAAGTGAGGAAAGGATGAGTTTAAGGGTGCGAAATTGTGAAATCCCAAGCTTATAGCAATATGTGCTATTGCATAGACCTGAACAACCATCAGTCACTTATTTACCCTCGCACTGAGTTTCTCAATGAGGCTAAAATTTATATTAAATTCACCAGCTCAGAAAAAATCTGGAGTTTGTACTTGCGTTGCCTTTGTGTTAAGGGATTCCCTTTTGTGTCATCTTTGCAGAAAAGGGGGTTTCCCGAGTTGCTGATTGGCTGGAAGTTCAGTAGTCGTTGAACTGATGTCTTGGGCGTTGGCTGACGAATGGTTTCAGAGTCAGTTGTGGAGTTGGTCTGGTTGAAGTTTTAGAAGGGCGCTCGAGGTCGGACTCGGAGACATGGCGTTGGCAAACTTCAACTTAGCACACGAAACTCAACGGAAAGAAAAGAAATTAAAGCAAAAGAATAAAAGTATATAACGAGACTAGGTGGTTTTTCTTCTCATCGTGGCATGCTGGAATGGCGCTCAAAGAATGCAGAAAGTGATGAGAAAAAGCATGGCTAAAAAGTTAGAAGAGAGCAAAAAGCTAAAAAGCGAAGAGAGAGAGCGTTTGATGGTGTCCTGAGTTTTTAAACTCGGCTTTTGGACACATCCCAACTGATGTCTTGACCAATTAGATAATAACTTAGCTCGGGGTGTTGCTCTGTTTCTCCTCCCAATCCATAAATCAACATGTCATCTCGTCAGTCACGTGGTCCGATTTTTCCAACTCTTTGCAGAGTATAATTTTGGACATGATTTCTATAACCAGAATATGATGCATTTGACAAAGTATTGATTGGAAGAAGTGTTTCAAGTGTGAATTTTCAAACTCATACATACCAAACATGAATATGAACCCTTAAGCTATTCAATAGTTATTAAAAAGACATACACAACAAGTGATTAGGACATGATAATCAAATGTGTGGGTTACATACATAGTATGGATTTATGCATGGAAATCATTAGTTGCTAATAAGTCCTTTTAAGATGATTTTAGGTGCATATGGAAAAGACAGTTTCTGTGTAGTTCTGTGTAGAAAAAAAAGGTCAAAAGGGTTTTGGAAGGAATTTCAGTCTGGTCCTTTCTCTTGGGTGGGGGAACCCACCCAACGAAGTCTCTACTAATGATTTCCCTCATGTGACGTTCATGATGTGCTGTGTCTTTGACCATCAATCTTGGTTACTTGCCCCAAATTTGACAATCTCCTTCCTGAGATGGAATTATCAATAAATGTTCCTTTTTTGTGTTAATGTTGTAAGTTGTTCACTGAAAGAGGTTTGTTGGTTCGGCTTGCTTCAGACTCATGGCGCCAAGGTATCGTGGACAGATTTATGACATCCCGTTATCCGGGGCCTCTTTGTGGCATTTGGCTCTTTGGGTTGTTAAAAACCAATCTGATCGAATCTTAAATTGTCTGATTCGCTCTGATATCCTACACTGAAACGTGGTGTTTTGTTCACTTGCTCGCTGACTGAATTATCTGGCAAATTCTCTCATCAGAAACAACAAAGTGCAGATGTGTCTACGAATATAAGTAAGATATTAATTTCACAGTGTAAACAGCTTGAATGATTTCAATGGGAATTTTTGAGAGTGCCTGAACTCTGGCTAGACTGATTGAAAATGTTCTTTGATAATGTAAATGTTTTTTGCTCTGTGTAAAATGAAAGTGTTATAATTAGTAACTTACAATATTGTTATTAAATTCACATTAAATACAAAGTCAGTCATATTAAAAATATTTTATGGCATGACACCCATATACCTGATACTTAAGTAAAAAGTTGAGTTTTTATGTGTAGTTAATAGATTACACTATTAGTCTACTTTGCCCACCATCATTTATTGATCAAATAACAATCTATAGACCCTTTTTGCGCAGACGTCACGATTACGTCACAGCGCTAGCTGGAGGCGAAACAAAGAGAAAACTGGAGGTGGCCTATTCAAACCAGCACAGATTCGGCTATATAAGGAGCTTAAAATATCATCTTGTTGTGATGTTGGATGCAAGAATCGACGTAGTACAGGCTC
>JAFVLL020000671.1:0-20411 GCA_021397915.2 Tor tambroides
TCTCAAAATATTATAACTTTAATTTCTACGATTTAAATTCTCAAAACATTTCGACTTTATTCTCGTAATATTTCGACTTTATTCTCGTAATATTTTGACTTTATTCTCGTAATATTTCGACTTTATTCTCGTAATATTTCGACTTTAATCTCGTAACATTTCGACTTTATTCTCGTAATATTTCGACTTTATTCTCGAAATATTACGACTTTAATCTCGTAATTTTAGATTTTTTTTATTTTTTAAGGTGGCACTAAAACGCCGTCGTAGTCTCTCATTACTCCCGGGGGAAAAAATAAGTAAATAAATAGTCTCTGAGATACCTATCTGTCATTGTCCAGTAAGTTATCCAGGAAAGTTTTGATTGTAGAACCGTTCTGCAGCCTCAGGAGAGTCAAAATAGTGCTCCGAGCCGTTGTATGACACACGGAGTCTAGCCAGGTAAATCATGCCAAAACGAACACCACGCTTGTATAACAGGCCCTTGACGTCGTTGAACAAGGCTCTCATTTTAGCCACTGAAGCGCAGAAGTCTTCATAGAATTTGACTCTATGTCCCTTGTATAGAATCTCCTTCGTGGTCCTCGCCCACTTGAGAACGACTTCCTTCTCAATATAACGGTGAAATCGTACAATAACCGGACGGGGATATTGGCATTGGCGAGGTTTAGGTCTCAAGCTGCGATGTGCTCTGTCAAGCTCTGGTGGAGCAGAAAGGACGTCACCGAGGACTTCGGCAAAAAAGTCCATCATGAACTGCCTGACATCCCTTCCCTCAACATCCTCTGGAGTCCGAGCACACGAATATTCTGGCGTTTAGATCGCGAAGCAAGGTCCTCCACGTTAGAAAAGCGACATTCTCCTCCGTTACCGACGTCATCTTCGACTGGAGACTCGAGACCTCTTGTTCAAGGTGGGTTATCCTGTCACTGTGGTCGGTGAGACTGGTCTCCATGTCAGTGATAGTAGTCGCTTGGGCCGCCAAAGTAGACCCAATAGAATCAATAGACGAACGGAGGGACTCCAGTGACGAATTCAGCAGCGTGGTGAGTTCACCAGTGATATTTTTCCTTAGCTTATCCAGTTCGCTAACCAACTTGTCGGTCGTTAGCGGGGTTGGAACGTCATCCGCCATGTTGTCACTGTCAGGGCCAAGATGAGACGTCTTGGACTGAGAATTGTGTTTACTGCCCACTCGCGCACCTTTACTCATTGGGAACAGGTTGCCGGATCCAAAAATTGCCGGTAGAAAAAGAACTAACCGCACATAAGGTGTTATAAAGGAAAAGACTTAAAAGCATTTCAGAGCACTGACACCACATGTCTCTCCTCTACATGGCGAAACCAGAAGTCTTCACCTCATTGCAGCATCCTTGGTCACCACCATGTTTCTCCAATAACGCAAAGGCGCTTGTGCCGACTACCCTGGCTTCCCTGCTCCCATGCATTCATTCTTTGGTATGAGTCACGAAAGAAGACGGCAGCATCATTAACCAATGAGAAGAGGGACCCACTGGAAATGGCCACTTCTGTTGTGTCAGCCAGAACTAAGTTTAGGACATGTGCGTAACACCACACATCCACTTGATTTGGTGCTTTGGAAGACAGCAGGGTGGAAAAACCTCTGTATTGGCCTTGCATATTTGATGCACCATCGGTGGCATTACTGATGCAGTTACTGATTTCCAAATTTGATTTTTCCATCACATCTGTCAGCATCTGAACAAAATATTGGCCAGTGGATGCTTCACACTTCACCACTGCAAATAACCTTTCCTGGACTGTGTCTTTGACATACCGCAGAATGATAGAGCACTGCTCTTGGGATGTAATGTCTTGGGTTGTGTCAATCTGCACAGAATACATCCCAGCTTCAGTAACCTCTTTTGCAATGGTTTCCTGAATAAGCTGCTGCACTGTAGAAATAACCTTGTTGACTGTTGTTTTTGACAAAAATGTCAGAAGAGATCCTCGACCTTTGTTTTGTGTCTGATGCATCTTCTTACTTTTCTCTATGCACTCTGTGAAATGTTCCTTCATGCATACATCATATTTCCCGAGTAAAATGACCAACTCTAAAAAGTTCCCATGATCAATGCTGTTGTCCTCCAGGGTGTAAGCAGCTTCAGACTATGTCCCTCTGTAGCTAAGTCCTCTCTTGCCAATAAGCTTCACTATATCAACAACACGTTCCAACACCTGCCGTCTCTCTTCCTTACTTGATCTCTGTGGGACACTATTTGGGGACCATGTAGCAAACTGTCTATGTCAGCTTTTGATGCTCTTAAAAAATAGGCTTCTGCACAAACTCTGTGAATATTGCTCCTTTCATGCTCCTCTACTCTTTAGCCGACATGCTTCCAGTCCTGCATCCCACTTATGAAGGGACTACTTTCATCTGGCCTGGCAAATGCTAAACACACTGAACAATACAATGTATGATTCTCCTCACAATATGTGAGCCATTTGCGATTGGTGCCATCTTTACAACTGAACACTCTCTGCAGAGACAAATTTGTAGTTTTTTGTTGGGGGTGGTAAGAGAAAAATTTCTCCAGGCTCTGACTGTCTGACTTTGTACATTGGAAATATTGAGAGATGGAGCAATCATCCTGACTCTCACTGACACTATGCTTTTCACTCCTGCAACTACCTTCACCCTGAATAAGCAAATGAAAACAGATAAGTTCAGATAAGTCTCAGTAGGCCTATAACATCTGTCACTTAATATTAAACTAATCCTAAATTACTTTTAGATTACTTATATATTCTTATATTGCCTAATCTTATAACACTTTCAATTTTATGGAAAGCAAACACATTGTTTTAGGTTTATTTTCAAACAAAATGGTTGTCTGTGTGATGTTATCTCAATCTTGGGGAGAATTACAGCCTATGTTTTGCTATAATATCAGCGATACGCAAATTGACACCTAGCACCATGGATGGGCAGTATTTCAAATACTGTTTTGTATTTTGTATTTAAATACATTTAATCTTAGTATTTTTGTCGTTTCAAAATACATAAAATACTTTTTGCCAATCAACCTCTTTATTAGACTGATGATATCCTGTATCAACTAGTAAAATACTAAATACAAAAATAATAAGATTAAATGTATTTAAATACAAAATACATTTGACTTTTTCCAAAGGTATTTAAATACAAAATAGTATTTCAAATACATGTGTCTGAAATACTGCCCATCCCTGCAGGAAATCAGCAGTCTAATAAGGAGGTTGAAGGAGGTTGATACCTTATGTATTTTGAAAATTCAAATACATTTGATTTTTTTCAAAGGTATTTAAAAACAAAATAGTATTTTGTATTTCAAATACATGTATTTGAAATACTGCCCATCATTAGAACTGTCAAATTCTGTTTATTTTTGTGACCAGGTTGTAGCTGTCAAATGTAACCCATTGTAGAATAGCTGCTGTCTCGTTATGAATGAATGGAATATTCACGTCAGACAATGCGGAATGATAAATAGCAGTGAACGTTCGGACTAGCGATGTCCTAGATTTTACTATAGTGCTGTTCATAGGCTACATGCTCTATAATGAGAGAGGAGGGCAAAGGTAACCTGATGTAACTGTCCTGACAGGTGACTCACCAGAACCATTGGTTCAGGAGCAACTGCTGCTGTTTCTCCCTCGTCAGGCTCAATATTAGAGCTACTGCTGCCTGCAGTTGCACTGCTGCTGGCAGCAATACTGCCAAACATCTCTGTTGTTTTTTTGCATTTTGTGGCGTCGGTCTCTAAGGACTTAGCTTGTATTTTCTTTTAGCTTCTCCCAACCGCCTTTATCTTTGCGCTTCTTGCTTGCCATCACAAGCTTTTTCTCCTTCGCGGCTATTTCGGTTTATTATAAGCAAAAAAAAAAAAAAAGATTGCATTGGCACCCCCTTTTGTTGGCCATCAACGTCACTTAATCTGACACTTTTTCTTTGATGATGAACCAGCCAGGCCGACGGCTGTCGGACGGACGGCCGTTCTGGACTTCTCCAGAATGTCCAGATGGCCAGTCCGCCCCTGCTTATGAGCTGAATAACACGGTGGTCGTGCCAGTGCGACCGCTCACAAAATTTAGTCGCACCGGCAGAAAAAAATAGTCGCAGAATCAGAATCAGAATCAGAAAGAGCTTTATTGCCAAGTATGCTTGCGCATACAAGGAATTTGTTTTAGTGTCATAAGCTTCCAGTACACAGAGACAACAACACCACACAGACAATACAAATAAGATGAGAATAAAAAAATACACATATGTAAATATAAATAGACAAAAATTGAAAAATAATTTGAAAAATAAATTGTATGTACAGTTGTGCTATAGATTATAGAATGGAATAAAACAGAATGAGATGCAGGGATGTACTAGGATGGAGGTGGTAACAAATAAATAAATATAAGGTTATTGCACATTTTTATTGCATAATGCAGGGAACATTTAACTGTTCATAAGGTAGATTGCCTGGGGGAAGAAACTGTTCTTGTGCCTGGCTGTCCTGGTATTTGGGGCTCTGTAGCACCCATTTGGTCGCAGTCTGGAGCCCTGACATGCATCATAATGACAAAGCAAATAACAGGTTTTTAACATCTTTGCAAATTTATTATACATAAAAAACATAAATGATTCCATTGCGTAAGTATTCAAACCCTTATCTGGGACAGTTGAAATTTAGCTCAGGAGCATTCATATTGCTTGTAGATGTTACTACACTTTGAGTGAAGTTAACCTGTGTCAAATTCAATTGAATGGGTATGATTTGGAACGGCACACACATCTTAATAAAAGGTCTAAAAATGCTGAAAATGCATATCAGAGCAAAAAGTCGTGGGGAAGTCGTGGCCTAATGGTTAGAGAGTCGGACTCATAATCGAAAGGTTGCGAGTTCGAGTCTCGGGCCGGCAGAAATTGTCGGTGGGGAGTGAATGTACAGCGCTCTCTCCACCCTCAATACCACGACTGAGGTGCCCTTGAGCAAGGCACCGAAACCCTAATTGCTCCCCGGGCGCTGGAGCAATGGCTGCCCATTGCTGTGTGTGTGTGTGTATTTGTTCACTACTCACTGTTGTGTGTGTGCGCACTTGGATGGGTTAAATGCAGAGCACCAATTTCGAGTATGGGTCACCATACTTGACAATACGTCACGACTTTCAAACCAAGCCCTGAGGTCAAAAGAACTGCCTGTAGAGCTCAGAAACAGGTTTGCGTCAAGCCACACATCTGGGGAAGAGTTCAGAAAAAAATTCTGCTGCACTGAAGGTTCACAGAATCATGTAGCCTTCATTATCCATAATGGAAGACGTTTGAAACAACTAGGACTCTTCCTAGAGCTCGCCTCCTGGCCAAACTGAGCAACAGATGGAGAAGGGTCTTGTCTAAACTGGTGACCAAGAAGCTGATGGTCACTCTAGTTGAGCTCCATGATCATATATGCAGATGGGAGAACCTACAGAAGGACAAACATCACTGCAACACTCCACTAATCTGGGCTTTATGTCAGTGTGGCCAGACTCAATCTTCTCCTCAGTGAAGACACACAAAAACCTACTTGGAATTTGCAAAAAAGCACCTAAAGGACCCTCAGACTCTGAGAAACAAGATTCTCTGGTCTGATGAACCTCAATTCTAAGCATCATGTTTAGGAAACCAGCTCTGCTCATCACCTGCAGAGTACCATCCAAAAAGTAAAGTGTGGTGGTAGCAACCTCATGCTGTAGGGCTGTTTTTCAGCAGCAGGGACTGAGAGACTCATCAGAATAGAAGACAAGCTCAATGCACCAAAATATAGAGATAGAATGAAAACCCAGTTCAGAGCATTCAGAACCTCAGACTGGGCAGAAGGCTCAACTTCCAACAGGACAATGACCCTAAACACACAGCAAGAGTGGCTTATAGACAACTCTGTGAATGTCCTTGAGTGGCCCAGTCACAGCCTGGGCTTGAACCCAATCAAATATTTCTGGAGAAACCTGAAAATGTGCATCTGCCCCCATCCAACCCGACAGAGCTTGAGAGGTGAACAGGTGAGGAGAAGAATGGCAGATAATTGCCAAATGTTGATGAGCAAAGCTTGTCGCACCAAACAAAAAAGACTTGAGGCTATAAAGGTGCTTCAGCTAAGTACTGAGTTAAGGGTTTGAATACTTATGCAACATACTTATTTCAGATTTTTTATTTTTCATAAATCTACAAAGTTGTGACAGTTCTGTTTTTGCTTTGCCATTATGGTGTATGGAGTGTAGATTGATGTGGAAAAAAAAAGTAATTTAATGCAGTTTAACATAAAGCTGCAACATAACAAAAAGTTAAAAAATTGAAGGGGTTTGAATACTTCTGCAAGGCACTGTATATATATATATATATATATATATATAATGAATGTGCTCCATCACAATACAGTCTGATATCTCTCATTATCTCTCGCTCTTATAATTTTTAGTATCACTTAATTTGAACAGAGTAGCGAAACCTGTTCTCAACAAGCATGTGTTAATGAGTTAACAGGAGTAACTATGACCATTCAGAGCATTTTATTGTGTTGCAATCTTATTTTTGTTCAGCTCTGCTGTTTTTAAATGTGCTATATAGATAAATTCCTTCGTTACTTGCTCTACTGCTTTACGCAAAGAGCTGAATGCATCTGATCTTCTCATTAAACCTCTCCGTCTCTCAATCACTTAATTTTCTCACTCACATCTCAACCACTGAAACATTATAGTGCGTATTGTTTATATAGACCTGCATTAAGTGCATGGATTCTGAGCCCTTTGTCTGAGTGTGAGGACAAGATGGGTCACATTTAACCTCAAGATCAAAATAAAGAAATATATGCATTATGAACATGAAGCCTATTATTTTCATGACATGGCATAAGAGGTCCTTGAAAGCACTTAAGCAGCAAGTGGAGCGAATATATAAAATCTAATTATCCAGAACTAAAATTGTCATCTCTTTAATGATCTGTTATGAATTATATAATGTAGTTGATGTTCTTAATGAAAGTTATAGTGTTACTGGAAAATGACACTTTACTGCTGCAGGTCCTTGAATCTGGGTGGGGAGGTCTTGGATTTAATGACAAACATACTTGATGGTGTGATTTGCATTTCTGTATAACAAAGAAATCTGAGGGAAATGTACTTAACCCTTGTGCTGTGCTGAATATCCTTCACTGTTCCTGGTCAAAAATGACCTTTTAAAAATGTCCTAAGCTATATTATAACCAAATCTTGGATTCAGTCTCAATCTTCAACTTCTTTTCTTTCAGTTAGCACAGGTTTTGTATTTTATTTTGAAACTGATTGATCATAGGCCTAATTAATCTGAGCTTATGCACCTCAGTTTTTGAGTAAACATTGAAAAAATTGTCCACAAATAATGTTGTTTTATAAATAAGCAATTTTTTGTAGGCGGGTCATTTTTTAACCAGAAACACCACAAGGTGGGGAAAAAAATCCTCCTAAAAGTACAACATTTTAATTTACATATGTATGTATGGTGTATGTTTGTATTTTAATTCATTTCTTTAATTTTTTTATTTCCTTCTTTTCCTCCAAGTCAAAATGACTGGAACACTACATGAGGGTTAATTGTCATGAATATAAATGTCACAATGCAAAAAATAAAACAAAAACAACAAATCATTTTTATGCAAAAATATGATTAATCTTTTAATTCGATTTTGGGTGAAATATGACATGGACAAGTACAGCATCAGTGCATGCTACTGCAATCAATCAATCAATAAATACATTAAAGCGAGAGGGAGAAAGTATATAAATCCTGCATACTACTCAAACTTGCATCATTAGAAAAATATTTTTATTAGCAATGTTTTGGTTAATCGATTTTGTCTAGTTTATATTGTACTTTCATTCCACACAATCCACAATGATTTGGGTGCACAAGACACTAAATTCTTTATTGCAAAAATGTTAAAATCCAAATATAGTAACTTTTAAGGAAAACAACTTTTCCTTGCTGCTGATGCAACAGGTGAAGAAATACATTGCAAGTTCACAGCAAGTCTCATGGTGTTTATAAATCAAATTCGTATGTCCTGTCTGAAAACCCCTCCAGCTGTTCTTTTCAAAAACTACTTGATTTTTTCAATATTACATGTGATTGCATGAGTATTTAAAGTTCAATCTGGCACATAGACATATGCACTGTACTTACAACAAGTCATCCATTCACCTGACAGTGAAACCTGACTCACTGACAGACAAAAGGCTGTTGAAAGATCTATAAAACCACCATTATTAATGCTTATTTGCCATTTGTCTAGTTATTGTTGCTATATCTTTAATAAAACGGCTCTAACATTGAACCAAGATGCAGCACATCCTACACGAGCCATCAAGCCTTGAATCATATCAATAGCTTTGCTTTAAACTTATTCTGATTGGTGGATGATGTATGAAAACATTTCTCACACTGATCCAAGACTTTTGCTTTTTGTGCATCTTTAAAGCTACTGATGTGGACACAAGCCTGTTTGATTTATTTCTTGACCCAGTGAACCACATCAGAGCTACATCTTTGCAGGGTTTCTGTAGGTTTTATAAAAATTAAATTAAGACTTTAAGACCCTTTCCAAGACCGAGTGAAGATGAAGTGAGTTTATGATTAAAACAAGAACAAATATCTACCAGTGGGGTCAGAAAATTCAACTCAAAGGAAATACAAGCTTTTTTTCATACCCTATTGATGTTCATGTTTCAAGCATAAATAATGTATTTATTTATAAATAATTAATTTTTTTCTATGAAAAAAAGACTTCATGTCTTCATTTTCTATATCGAGTAAATTATATCTTGTTTTAAAGATGTTTGGATATTTGAATTGGAAAACAAAACAAAAATACAGAGGAAAAGATTAATTTTTTTTCCCATTTATGCGACATTTAATGCCATAACTTCTTGAAATAAAGACTTTCGGTTCAGATTTGGCCTGAATTTGTGGAAGGGCAAATTAAGAATTTTAAAGACATTTTTTGACATTTTTTGGGTTGAAAATGGTGGTTTTTGTGATAAAGAATGAAAAGAATCCATCCTAATTTTGCATAAATGAACCACTATTAATGACTCATTCATTGTCTCTGTAGAATCTGTATTCAGCAAACTCAATTTCTCTTGCAATGCATCCAAACCATAAGAATGTAAATGCATTATGTTTTCTGAAGTGCAACTGAAGGGTCAACAACAACATAAATAAGAAAGTGATGCAAACCAAGCTTTCCATTTTTGGCAGTTGTTACCTAGCTACTGCTAACACTCGGCACTAACACTGATGATGCAAATGTACTATACAGTAGTTCAGAAAACAACCAGGGGAAAAGAGCCTAAATCCACTGGCTAAAATGATTTTTCGTGAATGCTAACAACAGGCATAAGTTGAGCAGATCTCTAGTATAACTGATTCTGATTGCTCAGTCATGGCATTGTGGGGAAAATCAATTTGCATTATGACATCATAAAGTCATTTCTCAAACCTTTTATGTCTATTTATCTATTTATTTGCAGAGTAGATGCACAAGTAGCAGGATTATTCCTTACATATTTACCCATTTATTCACTTTAATTCCGTTAACTGCATGTGACAGATGGATGTGTCTGGCTGTATTTAACATGACTGTGCTGATTCATTTAAGCACCTGAATATAATTGATTCATTCACAATCATTTGGAGGTTTCCATTTCTTCACTGAACACACAATAAATAGTCTGACAGAACTAAGCTAAGTTAATAAGAAGAAGCAGTTGATCCATAAAGAATAATTTCATTGAGATTAATACTGCAACTAAAAGTCTAAATGTAAATGTCACTTGCCACATTAAGCAATTAAAGCACACTCTCATCAGATAGGCTGTAGCGTGAGATTGAAGCCCTAAGCTCCTCTCAAGGACTTTCCTCTCAAGATATTTTCATACATAACAATTGTTCTTTTGTTGAAGGTGTTTTCATACCTGGTGCTCGTAAAGGCAGTCCGTTGTCCAGCCCTCGAGGTTTAGTGGCGATGAACAGGTAGCAAAGCACACAAATAGTGATGATGAAGGCTAACAGCACCACAGCAGCTATAGACAAACCAACCAGAGCTCCCAAACTGAAGAACAGAGACAGAAAACGAGATAGATTAACTGACAGATAAACACACTGTATATACTTATAAAAGTATTTTTAAATATTCAATTTTTTTATATATATTTTTAAATATTCTATTAAAGAGAGCAACACACACAATACAGTAGAAAAGATATCTAGTAAAACTACATATGTTTGTTCACACACACACACACACACACACACAAAAAACACATTTGCATATTTCTGACTTCACAGAATCCATTATGTGATTAGAATAAAAGACTATCACTTTCAGTTATTTGGTTAGATGTTTTTCCACATTCAAACAACTCCCTTCAAACACCCTTCTCCTCCCCCACAAAATAAAGTGTGCTATCACACTTCTGCATGCCTGATAACAAATTAAAAGCAGCTTTGAAAACAGCAAATGAGTTCTTACATAAATCAGTTAATGTTAATGGATGTTTCACATTAATTGGCGTGTAAAAGGTTGCAGAGCAGCGGAGCGTCACCTGCGGAGAATCTACACTTAAAGAGCCACAGTGGGTCATTTAGACAAGTTAACAAGAGACAAACTAACGGTGCTTTGCTCATTAAAGGTGAAAAATGTCATTTCTGCACCAGCAAACATCTTCTGAACCATGGAAAACTTGCTGCCACAATGCTAAGGTGGTTGCAATGAAGAACCTTTCATATCCTTGGAACCTTTCCATTGTACAAAAGGTTCTTTGTAGTGGAAATAGCTTCTTTAGATTATTAAAATATTCTTCACACTAAGAAAAAATGATAACAGTGAAAGGTTCTTTGGGGACCCAAAAATGCTTTCTAGATCATCGCTGCAGAAACTTTCATTTGTAACTTTTATTTTTAAAAGTGTAGGTTATGGAACAGAGCATAATGTTCTCATCACACTCTTTCAAAACTCTATAAAACTCCAAGAGGACAGCATGAGCAACTCCTGTGCTTTACAGAGTGCCCACAGACTTCTCTGAAATGTCATGCTGTTAAGTGTCATGTCACAGTGGCATGTGAAGAAAACAGTCATCATTGAGTTCCCTGTGAGAGCGATGAGGAAGGCTTGACCTAATCACCTGGAGATCAGTAGGAGCCGCAAGAAGAGCATTACAGTAGGCACTAGGCAGTTTTAAAGGCAATATTGACAGCTAACCATGGATATGTATAAGGAAGCCTGCTTCCACCATTAAAAAAATCATAATTTCATGACAAAGCCACAATTGTGTTATAAATTCAGAATTGTGGGATATAAACATGCAATTCTGAGAAATAAAGTCAGAATAGCAAGATATAAACTGAGAGTTTATAACACGCAACTGCAATAGATTTAAACTTGCAATTGTAAGAAAATAGTAAGTCTTTTCCCCCCTCAGATTTGGACTTTGTAACATGCAATTGCGAGTTTATATTTCACAATTCTGTTAAAAGAAGTCAAAATTGCAAGAGAAAAGTCAGAATTGCTAGATATAAACTTGCAATTGCAAGAAAAAAGTCAGAATTTCTAGATATAAACTTGCAATTGCAAGAAAAAAGTCAGAATTGCGAGTTTGTCACTCAATTCTGAGAAAAATATGATTAATTGTCGTGAAAATAATTTCATACTGAAAAAAATATGAATGAACATAAAACAGGCTTCATTTTTGTTAGGCAAAATATAATTTTCTGCCATTTTCAAAGATCTCAACAACGTCAACACCATTCTCAAATCTTCAAAATCTGCAATCAAACACCTTAACATGAGCACCACCATTTCTCATCAAATTCTAAATGATCTGCTCTTCAAATTCATTTATTCTCTATGACAAAATTTCCCATTTGTGTCTACTTTTATTTCTTTAAATGAACTTTGAGAGACATATCTGAGACTAAATTTATACTTCAACAAACCTAAGTGATAATGCATTTATTCTCGAAAGCGATGAAAGATCAACCTCTGAGCAAAAATAAACTCTTCTGATCACCCAGTAAAACTAATTAACACCTGATAGAAGGTGTTCATCCGTCTATAAGACCAGGTGTTGTGATTTACATTTGTTTTTGCAAGTATTCAACTCAACTTCAGACATGAATATTTATAGTACTGAATGCAAATTGTTGCCCTTATCATAATACTTCATCAGAATTTCCAAGAACCACACATTTCTGCCATTCTTGATGTAAATTGCAGCTTTTAATTTACTGCAACAATTTACATAAGGATGAATCTATGCACAATGTACACAAATTATGCAGTTCTTGAATCTTTAATGTTTTATTCTGATTACACATGACGGCATCGATAAGCGCAACAATTTGCATTAATTAATTAGTCATTTAATTTCAGTTTAATCTGTCAGTCAAAGCTCTGGAGTTAATACCATAAAACAGACCAATGTTCCACGAGAGAATCTTTCTTCAAGTTTTGTGAGATCATTATTAGGTTACTGTGTGGAAAGTGTACATCAATTAACACTTGATTAAGACTCGAGCATTTGATCATACTTGACTAAATCTGCTGAGGTTAATGCCTCATTAAATAACTGATGATGAACCTTGATGAAGAACTCTTGTTGTAGCCTGTGAACCTTCCTTTGATCAATCAACTCTTAGACCAGTTCCCTATTGAACTGAGTATATTACACAATTTCTCAGCATCTCATGTATATGTTATTCTTTTTTTCTGTTCTTTTTTCTTTTGTGTATGTATCTTGTGAAGATCTGTTGTGTTTTGCATTCTACTGGAAAGAATGTATTCATTTCTTTAACCTTGTGACCCTCCATAATCAATCAATAGACCCATTAAAATTGATTCCCTGACAAAGATTTCATGTCCAATTTTGATTATGTTGTAAAGCTAGGGCACATTGCCTGAAAACACTTGTCTTGTTTATTTTTCAGTAAAATAATGTAAACATCCTTAAAACAATAAAAATTAACCTTAGAAGCAAAATACAAGCCTTAGTTTCTCAGGCAAACTTTCATCTGTTTTCCTGCTTTTTCTAAACTCCATTCCGCACTAGTAGTTCTTCATTTGTGAACACATTTGCATTTAAAACAATGTTAGTCTTGTGAAGATCTGTTTGGTTTTGCGCTTTGATTAGCTCTGGGAAACACTGCATTTTATCTTTCCTTTTCTCAAAAGATGTTTTGCAGAATTTATTATCCGTATAGCAAAAGTTAATAGCTACTGTAAGGCTGTAAGAACCTCAGACACTTTGATCTCCTGAGATACTTGCAATACAAACACAGCATATTAACATAAAAAAATAATCTTATGTGTTCAACAAAATATTTAAACTAGTTAAAGTTCTGAATGACCTGCATTGGGGTGAGCAAATTTCAATTTTGGACATGGACAATGAACACATTTTGAGAGAACAATTCTTTTAGTTTTTGTTTGGTTAAAGATAGCCTACAATTAGACGAGTGTTTTGTAAGCAATTCTTATAGAAAATGTACCATGATAACCAGTTTCACAAAATATCAGTTCAAAAAGTGTTCAAAAAGTCATTTCTGTCATTTATGACGGTGACTAAGTTGCCACCGGCAACTATTTGCCGAAAACAACAGTTAGCCTGCCATATACAGTAGAATAGCCTAATTATTTTAAATTAGGGATTCATGACAAATAATACACAAAATATCGGTGTCTTACCTGAGCCACCACATATATCCATACTCGTATGGAAAAAAGCTGTTTGGATCGTCGCAGCAGTATTTGACGTCATTGAACCCGCAGCAGAAGACCGCTCGCGCGTCGTTTTCGGGCTTGGGGCACGAGAAGCCGCTGACTAACACGTTCTCCGCGTTGTAATATTCCGTGCAATCCGCGCTCATTCTGCACGCGACTCGAACCCTCAACCCGCCACCTGTTAAAGCCTGAAGACCCTTATAGCATCCTCCGGAGTTTCATTAGTCGACTGAGAGTTACTTCAGTCAGAGTATAAACAGAGATGTGACGACTGCCAAACACGCACGAACATCTGAACGTGAGATGCTGAGAGCTTTATTTACGTTCTCTCTCTCTCTCTCTAACTCACTCAATCACCTCGTCGCTGTCTTATATCCACTCTCACTTTCTCCCTTTTTATCCTCTGTGTATATGTCCAAAACATTTTATATATTATATTTTACTACAAATAATACAAAAAACCATGGTTACTATAGGTAAACCCTGTTAACCAAAAATTAACCATGGTTTTCTACACTAACCATAGTTTAACCATGGTATCTGTAGTAAAACTGTGGTTATACAAATAGAAATCAATGTCCAAAAAAAAGGTTACTTTTACTACAATGAAACCATGGTTATAGACAGATATATTAGACATAGATAGATAGATAGATAGATAGATTAGGCATAAATAGATAGATTAGGCATAAATAGATAAATAAATATGTTATAGATAGATGATAAGATGATAGATAGATATGTTAGGCATACGTAGATAGATAGATAGATAGATAGATAGATATGTTACAGGTAGAGAGATAGATGTTAGATGTAAAATGACTAAATTAAAAAAAATCAACAACATTTATATATATATATATATATATATATATATATATATAAATTAAGATGTCTGTACAGTATATTTTCAAGAACTGTTAATGTTGTGTTTATGATAATATTATGAAATATTTGCATATGAAAATATTTCATAGTATAGATTTTTTTAGATGCTCTACAGGCTTAAAATCACAATGAAGAATGTCAGAGCGTCCTTGAAGTTTCCGTGCACACTTCATTCCAACTGCATTTTATCTTATAATATTACACAATTAATTTCCTGTTACGATTTGCAAACACTGTGTGCTGCCTGCTTGCAGAAATACATTTGATTAAATCTTGATAAAGAGAAGAAACGCAAGGCAATTTGTCTGGATGTATGGCGATTCTCTACCTCTCATGCATACAGTGAGAAGTCTTCGTAGAAGAAACACATGTGAGTTTTCACGTTTTCTTCTTGTCAGCAGTTTGAGTGTATTTTTCAATAATTGAAGATTTTAACAATGTGTTTTATGTACTTGATCAAAATACATACAAAATGTATTGTTATTTTTACCCATAAATCTTTCATCTTCTTCAAATACTCAGAGCCTAACATTATACCAGCGCAAGAACCAGCTGTTTAAGTTGGACTGTCGGTGGATTGTGTTTTTTCGTCCTCGTATTTTCTTCTGTTTGTATAAACCAGTTTGAATACTGATGCTACATTGTTTTTCACTAAAACCAACTACAAAGCATCCACATAATCTGAAGCTGATGCAGTGTTGCCACAGTAACACGACAGAGTCCACAGCCTCAAAGGTCTACTTCCACATTTCCATCCAGAAAAAAATGAGCCCAGGTTTAAGTCAGCATTAATAGCCATTATCAGCTACGCAAGCAGAGGTCTTTCAGACATGTAACATAATGCTTTGTGTCGCTAATGCATGCTGGCAGATAAGATATTTTTACTCATCGACCTGCCTGAGCTCTAATAATTAGGTTCAACTCCATATAAAGTCTCAACTGCACTGTTGGTCATATCTGACCAGAGGAATGTGGAGAAAAAAAAGAACAAAATAACGTGAGTGAGCAAGGGCTCGCCGATGTTGACAGTGGACGAACCTAAGAAAAAGCAAGACAAAAGAAGGAAATGTTTGGTAAGGAAAGGTCAGAGAGAAGGACAGACCATTAATACCATGTTAGAACAACAGGTAAGAGCCATTGAGTGAAGTGATTGAAGCTCTCGAGAGATGTTGATGACGTGACCATGTGTTCAAAATAGAAAGTGTCTTTCTGAATGCCTTTTTATCTCCGAAGAACTGTGTTGGATAGACTCAGCAGGAGAAGGAGAAAAACATTTGAGTTCTGTGCCTCTCGTTCATTGTGTATGAAATGGCATAAACGATGCCTTTGTAGGGAATTTTGAGGGGAGAACAATCATGGCAGCCATGCTGGAGTTCCAAATGGCCATTATTTTTGAGCCCTGCGCTCTTCAACCCTGCAAAGATCTCATAGGTGAGGCCTTCAAAAGGGGAACAGCTATTCATTTACATTTACATTTAGTCATTTTGCAGACGCTTTTATCCAAAGCAACTTACAATTGGGGAATACATAAGGCGATTCATCCTAAAGAGGCAGACAGACACAGGAAGTGCTCATAATACCAAGTTTCAGGCATTGTTCCAAATAATTACAAGCTAGAAACGGAAGGAATAAATAAAGAGAAAGTTTTTTTTTTTTTAGGATGAACTCAAATAGTGTCGAAAGAGATTAGTTTTCAGCTGTTGCTTGAAAGTTGTCTGGGAATCAGCATTCCGGATTGGGGACGGAAGATCGTTCCACCAGCCAGGAACAGTGAACGAGAATGATCTGGAAAGTGATTTTGTGCCTCTCTGTGATGGTACCACGAGGCGTCGCTCACTAGCGGATCTCAGGCTTCTGGAGGGAATGTAGATTCGTAATAGTGAGTGGAAGTAGGCGGGTGCAGAGCCTGTGGTTGTTCGATATGCAGGCATCAATGTCTTGAACTTGATGCGAGCCTCAACCGGTAGCCAGTGCAAGGAGATAAAGAGAGGTGTAACATGGGCTCTTTTGGGCTCGTTGAAGACCAGTCGTGCTGCTGCATTCTGAATCATTTGTAGAGGTTTGATTGTGCATGATGGAAGTCCAGCCAGAAGGGCATTGCAGTAGGCCAAACTTGATAGGGTAATTGTAGAAGAACCTAGCTGGATTGTGAAATCATGCTGCAGAGTTAGAGTGGCAGGGAAAACAAGAAGCTCGGTCTTTGCCAGGTTGAGCTGGAGGTGATGTTCTTTCATCCATGCCGAGATGTTCCGTGCAGCTATTGTTGGATCATCTGGTTGAAATGAGATGTAGAGTTGTGTGTCATCAGCATAGCAATGGTAGGAGAAGCCATGTGCTTGTATGATGGGACCCAGTGATGTAGTGTAAATGAAGAAGAGGAGGGGTCCAAGGACTGATCCCTGAGGAACCCCAGTGACCAGTCGATGTGCTTTGGATGCCTCCCCTCCCCAGACCACTCTGAATGACCTACCAGTTAGATAGGATTCAAACCAGCGAAGAGGAATCCCTGTGATGCCCAGAGTTGAGAGGGTGGACAGGAGGATCTGATGATTGACAGTGTCAAAAGCAGCAGATAGATCTAGCAGAATAAGGACTGATGATTTGGAATCAGCTTTTGCAATCCGTAAGGCTTCAGTGACTGACAGCAGCGCAGTCTCAGTTGAATGGCTACTCCTGAAACCTGACTGGTTGGCATCCAGTTTGTTGTTCTGTGAAAGAAACAATGATACCTGGTTGAAAACAACTCATTTGAGGGTTTTTGCTAAGAATGGAAGGAGAGAAACAGGTCTGTAGCTATCTAAAAGTGAAGTGTTTAATGTAGGTTTTTTGAGCAGTGGAGTTACTCAGGCCTGCTTGAATGCAGTGGGGAAGGTGCCTGTGAGGAGAGATGTGTGGATGATGTGTGTGAGTGCTGGTAAAAGTGTGGGAGAGATTTCTTGGAGAAGGTGTGAGGGGATTGGGTCTAGAGGACATGTTGTAGGATGGCTGGAGAGGAGAAGTTTGATAATTCTGCCTTAGTGAGGGGACAATGACTTATTCTCGCAATGACTTGTAGTCAAGTCATTTTTATTTGTGCTGTGTTTTTTTTTTTAGGTAAAACAATAAGAGTCCTCAAGGCTGGGACACACCAAGCCGACTTCAAAAAACTAGCGGTGATGAAAGCCGGTGGTGATGTTGCCTCACGTCTGGACCAAAATCTGCACTTGTACACACTCCACACAGACTGCATTCTGGGTCTGCTTGTAAATGCTGGAATACACTACACATCTTACCGACTTTGTAAAAGTCACAGAGGAAAAACTGGCCATCATACACTAAACGACTGAGGATCATACACTACCATACTTTAAAGTTATTCCGATCACAACAAACTCAAACAGAAACGTGCGCTGTTGCTAGGAGATGCGTGACAAATGAAAACAATGTGTGTTCTAAAATCAGCTCAAAATATCAAACATGTTTGATTTCCTCCAACTGGATGGAATCATAGTCTGAAGCTAAAAAATCTGAGTCTGTGACCATCATACACTATGAGATTTTCTATGAAATCTGTAAACTCAAATCTGCATACTGGCTCTGACTTTTGGCAACTGGCATCAACTTCTCCAGACAGAAAATTGGGCAAAAAACGTGTAGTGTATTCCATCCTTATCGAATTGACTGTCTATATCAGTAGGTATCAATAGTGTATACTTATTGTTCAAAAGGAGAAACTGAATCAAGGATATACGAGATACACGAAACATGAACAAAGCAGCACTTTGAATTTTGAATACCAGTTACGCTGATAACTTTATGAAAATATTAGTGTATTGGAATGTTCGGGTAAAAGATTACATAACATTAGAATAACCTTCTGTCTGTGCCGTCTTGACTTGCTTGCTCGTTTTCATCAATTTCGCATTAATTCTTGTGCGCTGACACGTTCACTACACTGAACATCCAGTCAGAGTTCTCACTTTCACAGATGCCCCGACGGCACCAACGTGTGGCCACAAAAACTAGCCTGAAAGACACTTGCCAATGGCCGACAATGGTCGACGGCTGACCGTTGGCTTGGTGTGTCCCGGCCTTAAATCTAATCCTAAAATCTGATCAGTTGAGAGTAATGTTGTTCCAGGACCAATGAGGATGTTAAAGGGTTAGTTCACCCAAAAATGAAAATTCTGTATTCATTAATTACTCACCCTCATGTCGTTCCAAACCTGTAAAATCTTTGTTCATCTTCGGAACACAAATTAAAATGTTTTTTGATGAAATCTGAGAGCTCTCTGATCCTCCATAGACAGCAAGAGAACTGACACGTTCAAGGCCTGTTAAGATAGAAAGGACATCGATTAAAATAGTCCATGTGACATTAGTAGTTCAACCATAGTTTTATGAAGCTATGAGAATACTTTTTGTGGGCAAAGAAAATAAAAACAATGAATTTATTCAGCAATTTCTTCTCTTCCCTGACAGTCTTCGACGAGCGTTCACGACAGTACCATGTATGCGTGTGGTGCTGCTGAAGCAGGAGCCGACGTTCTGGGGTAGATGCACTGGGCCTTGTTTATATAATTTTACTGATATGGAAGAGAAGAAATTGTTGAATAAAGTCTTTATTTTTGTTTTCTTTGCACACAGAAAATATTCTCGTAGCTTCATAAAATTATGGTTGAACCACTAATGTCACATGGACTATAACAGTGTCCTTACTACCTGGGAGATCTGTGTTCCGAAGATGAACAAAGGTCTTATGAGTTTGGAACGACGTGACGGTGATTAATGGCAGAATTTTAATTTTTGGATGAACTGTCCCTTTAAACCATACCTCTTATTTGAAAAAAATCAAGGTAAGCATCAGTAAGTGGACTCCATGATATGTTATGGTGTGTTGCAGAGCTATTCAAAGTGCTGACCGATGCCACCATCTGTTCAAGGTAATCTTGGGTCATTTCATATGAACACCCACCATTACATTCCCAACGTGCAATTCTCTAGCAACCTATTTCAGTTGTTTTATATCAAATGCACATGCAATCAGTTGTTTCTGGGAGTTCAATAACATGTATTTGCTTTTCAAACTTTTAGTATTAGAATCTCAACCAAAGTAACTGGATTACAGATCTACTCTTCAGTTATGACACATTTTTAAATTTGACTCTTTCACATCAAGGACTGAGAAATAGTTAAAGTGGTTTAAACGGCCAGAATCTGGATGAAATTAAAAATCTGACACATTGAGCTTTTGAGAAAGTAATGTCCTGCCAGTTTTTTTGCAGTGGGATAAATTGGATCAACAGTGTGACTTTGATCTGCATAGAACCTGGGGAAAAAAATATTTTAAAAAATTTCAGTACCATACAAGTAGTCTTAAATTTCCTTTAGTATGAGAATGTCCAATAAGTGGTGATATGGATTGTTGATTGTGTATGATGAACTACCTTGTTAGTGGTGCCAGTGCCATTTTTTCCTGATGTCTGAACAAGCTGTCTTGTTGTTTCAGATGGCTTTAAAAGGGAAATCTAGGAGGCAAAGTGTTTAATGCATAACCCACGTAGGAGGGGACGTTCTCGCAACCTTGCGCAACGTTCCCTAAAAGTTCTCTAAAGGTGACGAAAGTCCCGAACCTCTACAGAACATTAGGGACGTTCCTAAAACGTCCTCTTTTGGTTATGAAAGTGCTGGTGCTCAATGTTCCTTATGTGACTTTAGGGGGACGTTCCATTTTGGTTATTTTTTGGTCACATAAGAACG
>JAFVLL020000675.1:0-10654 GCA_021397915.2 Tor tambroides
ACTTTTCTGTGAAACTGCTTTGCAACAATTTGTTTTGTGAAAAGTTATAAAAATAAACGTGAATTGAATTTAAATATGTCTATGGAAATAAAACATTGAAAAATAATGTTTATGGCCTTCAAACATGGCAATGGCATGTCTGGACATGTCGTTTAAACGTATAAGACTGATATGCTAGAATGGTTAGAACAATTAACTAAAAGAATATAAAACGGATATTTAAATGAAAATGATATGAATAGTATAGTAGCTTCTGTAACTGAAAAAAAAGAAAAAAAAAAGAGATAAATTTCCAAATTATAGCACATGAGTAAACATAAACAGAACCTGAAAGTCTGTGAAAATAACCGGGACATTACGGCGTGTCTAATCGGAATTATTTATTTTGTCACGGCTACAACTGAAACACGTGTACAAACTGTTATTTAAACACAACATAATGGTTTGTTCTGACTTCGTCTGTGTAAACATTCCAACAATGCTTGGGAACGATTTTCTGAAAGGTTGTGAAATAAACAAAACATTGTGAAACGTCAAATTCGAAGAATATAGGTTGATCAGTTGTAATTTTAGATGAATCATTTAAAAAGTTTTGAAGCCGGCCGCCCGGGATTCGATAAATGTTGTTCGCATCATGGCAACGTAGTCCACCGAGCCATCGTGCCGCTGTAAGACATCTGAAATGTTACTAGATTTGGTTTTTAAAAAAACATACTGAAAGACTTTTTGTTTCATCACACCGTGTGCGGTGGAATACCATTTTGAAGATCATGAATAAAATGAGAAACTTTTAAACAATCGTTTGATGTGAAATAAGTTAAAATATAAGGACTTCAGACGTATAGGGAATTATTTAAAATTCACACAGATGTTCCCATGAGAATAATTCAAAACGCAAAAAATACCAAACAGGTGTGCACATCCCAAACGCCCAGATCGGGCTCAGGTGCAGGACAACTAAGTAGCTTAAATGAAAAAACAAAAGTGAAGACCGCACACTGAAAATAGCTGCTCACAATGAATTTATTAATAGCAATAGCAACGTTTCGGCCCTCAGGTCTTCATCAGGCACAATACCAATGTGGAATAAAATTAACTTTAAATAGAAACAGGTAATCACCTTAATTGGGCCCACACACAAAAACATGTGACAAGTGATACAAGTCGTGTAATAATTCATAATAATTCAAAACGCACCATAAAATGCCAGATTTCCGCATCTGAAACTCATTATGAGGTCTAAGGTCACATATGGTTATCATTAATATTATTATGAGGTCACAAAGGTCAAAGCAATCAATCAATTTGTCATACGCTGGCGGTTACATACTACTGTTGTGTATATTGTTTCTTTTTCTCGCTCTCCTGTCTTTTTCGTGTTACTTGGTGCTCCGCTTCTAGGTCGGTGTTTATTGGCTGACTTGACTGTCAATCATCATTCTGACGTCATGATGTTCTACCAATCTGCTGACTTGCCAGCTGTATTTGAGGACTCCAGTTGATTGTGTGTGTGTGTGCACCACACCAGCGCACCTTGTGCTCCAACGCAGTCAGCAGTTTTGCATTCGACGCCAGTTGTCTCCCGATGCTTAATGTATCTTGTCTTACGGAGTCATGGTTTGTGTTGTGTGATTTGATCTATTTATATATTTGTTCTTTGGCTATTGACTTTTATCGAATTATTCATAAAAGATAACTCTGATGTCCATGTTGGAGTTTCAGTCTTATTACGTGTCAAGTTCAAAGTTAAGAATGCATTTTGGTGCATCAAGCTACTTAATCAAATATGCCTCTTTGTGATGACTCGAATACCTAGCCAATTGTTGTTATAATATTGTTTGTTTTGTTTCTTTATTAGGTTAGTTTGTACATTGTTAGATAAGATTTGTGAGTGTTACGCCACCCTTGTATTTTTGTTTGTTGTTTATGGGAGTTTATTCTACGGGGCCATTGAATGCTTGAATCTGATTGGCTGACGAACGTTCTAAGGTGTGCAATTATTTTCAGGGAAACGCACGGCGAACGTAGTTCCAGGCACTGCATTACATGTCCATATCACTTTGCCAAATGATTTGCTTTATTTCAAAAGGTCCTTACAGCCTAAAACAGCAAAAGAACCAAAACCCACAACGACACTGGCCAAACAAATAAATATAGTAAACAAATCTCCACTCTCTCTCCCTCACAGACGCACAGTTTGCACACACATACATGCTAATGTTGTTAGTGCTACTCTGACGATTTTATCAGTAACATAGTTTAACAACTTAAAAACTACATGACTTCTCACAAGCGAGGTAGCAACAACGGTGCTGTTCGTGAAGAAACTGAACTTTAAGTTTCACTATAACTAGAGACATTGCTGCCGAACAATTTGAGAGACGCACAGACTCACAGAGGTAATCTCTCTCTCTCTCTCTCTCTCACTTCCGGTGCGGGTGTTGAGCGTGAGTGGACGGAGTGGTGCGAGTGCTGAGTGCTGCGTGTGAGTGAACCCTGTTCTTTTTTTCCTCTCTTTGCTTGGGCTTTTCCTGTTTAAGTGTTTGATACCTGTTTGAGTTGTCGGGCCGCGTGCTGCTGCTCACTTTGCGGGCAGCATGACGGCCCTACGGTCACAGGGGTTGAGTAATCTCACGCGGCGCCGTGGTGTGAAAGTGGCGTCTGCGGTGAGTGTGGAGGACTGTTGCCTGGCTGTAGGTGAGGTCGTGGGGCATGAGCATATCATGTCGGCCTCCAGGATGAACAGTGCCACAGTTGTTTTTCTTAGCTCGGTTGAGAAAGCAAATGATTTAGTTGAGACTGGTATAGTTGTTGATAACCTTTTTACTCCTGTACTCCCGCTTTCTATGCCATCTAAGAAAGTGTTGTTGTCCAACGTCCCGCCTTTCGTAAGTGATGAAACTTTGGTGAGAATTATGTCCCGTTACGGTAAACTGGTGTCACCTATTAAGATGATACCAGTTGGCTGTAAGTCCCCTCTTTTGAAGCATGTGGTCTCGTTTAGACGCTTTCTTTTCATGATTTTAAAGGAAGATGAGGAACTGGACTTGTCACTGCATCTTAAGGTTGATGATTGTGATTATATTATTTATGCCACGACGGAAAAAATGAAATGTTTCAATTGCGGGGAGGTGGGTCACTTAATTCGCACATGTCCTAGTAAAACAAATGAAAACAGGATAGTGGCCGATGATAGTGGGGTAGGATTGGTGAGTCGGCTGAGGCCGGACCATCAAACGCTGCTCCGTCTGGGACAGAGTCAGGTCAAATGAAAGAGGGGGTTGACGTGAGTCTGCCTGAGACTGAGGGTGTGACAGCTTCGGCAACTAATCCCGTAACCGTGGTTAGGAAAAATAGTTCAGCAAATGCTGATACTCCGATTTCTAAATCCGCTGTGCAGGCGGACATGCAAAAAAGTGACGGTGCGGTTGATGTTTTGCAGTCCGATTCGCGTTGGGATGGCATTGAAATGGAGGCAGAACAGAGCCAATTTAAAGTGCCAACAAAGAGGAAAAAAGCTGGTGATTTTCAAGCTAATAAAGCAAAGAAAGCAGATGTGGGGGATGTCTATTGTGACGATGGTATGGAAAGCGGTAGTGAGTCCTCTGATTCGAGCATTAGTTTGTCTCAGAGTGACTTTTCTACCCGCAATTACGAAGTTGATGACATTAAACTCTTTCTCAGGGCCACTAAAAACAAAAGAGGGGTGTGTGTAACCGAGTTTTTTCCTGACGTGAAACAGTTTGTTGATAGAACTAGGCTTTTCATGTCAGAAAGTTTGTTTACAAACAAAGAGATTTATCGTTTAAAAAAGATAGTGAGAAAACTCTCGTCTGGTGATACAAATGAAGACAGTGAAAAAGCCTAATACTATGACCATGAAAGGGGGTGTGTGTGCAGTTTTGCTATGTTTGTTTCTTTTCTTTTCTTCTAAAATGTGTGAGGTGAATATTGCAACAATTAATGTGAATGGTTTAAGGGGTATGGAAAAAAGAGCTGAAGTGTTTGAGGTGGTTAAACAAAAAAAAGTTGATGTTGCCATGTTGCAGGAAACCCACAGTGATTTAAGAAATGCTGCTGATTGGGCAGCGGAGTGGGATGGAGTCTCAGTTTTGAGTCACAACACCTCACTTAGTGGAGGGGTTGCCATTCTTTTCGCCAAAAGTTTTATTCCACACACCTATCAGGTCGAAGAAGTTGTTAAAGGCAGACTTTTAAAAGTAAGAGCTACTTTTGAAAAATGTACTTTTGTCTTTATTTGTGTGTATGTCCCTACTTCAGCTGTGGAAAGAATGGTGTTTTTAAATATACTTTGTTCTGTTATGCAAAAATGTTGTGTGGAGGATTACTCATTTCTGGGTGGTGATTTTAACTGTACAGTGTCAAATTTGGATAGAAATCATTCTGAGCCCCATTTGCCTTCTCGTAATTGTCTAACTCAACTTGTTAAGACACATGAATTATGTGACATTTGGAGGCAATTTAATGGGACACAAAGACAGTACACCTGGACTCATGTTCGTGACAGTGTTATCTCTCTGGCTAGGTTGGATCGGTTCTATGTTTATAAGCATCAATGCAATATTGTAAAAAGATATTTTATCATCCCGTTGGGTTTTACTGATCACAGTATGGTACAGTGTTGTGTGTTTTTAAACTCCATTAAACCAAAGAGTGCGTACTGGCAGCTAAATGTTAATTTGTTAAGTGATAAGTATTTTGGAGATATGTTTAAGGTGTTTTGGGGTGAGTTCAAAACCACGAAAGGCTCTTTTAATTCTTTACGACAATGGTGGGACTTTGGAAAAATTCAAATTAAACAGTTTTGTATACAGTATACTCAAAACGTCACTAAAGAGGCTATTTTAGTTATGAACACCTTGGAGGCCGATATTCTAAAACTTCAGGAATTGGCTGAGTCAACTGGTGTCCAAAGCTACTTTGATAGTTTGGCCAATAAGAAGACACAGTTGGCTGATTTGCTGGGTTTTAAAGCACAGGGGGCTCTGGTCAGATCACGGTTCCTGAGTGTGAATCAGATGGATGCTCCTTCCAGGTTTTTTTTTTTTTTAATTTGGAGAAGAAGAATGGCCAGAGTAGAGCCATTCATGCCTTGCGCTCTGAATCTGGTAGATTGTTGACAGACCCTGCAGAAATCCGTAGGAGAGCAGTTATTTTCTATGAAAATTTGTACAAGAATGACCTTGGAGCAGGATTTGAGGGTGAAAGTGACTTTTTCGACGAATTGCCTCAGGTACCGGAGGAAGCCAATGCTAAAATCTCAGGTGCATTGAGTGAGGCAGAGCTGTATAAGGCCCTCCAAGGAATGGAGTCCGGAAAGGCTCCGGGAATTGATGGTCTGCCAGTTGATTGGTATAAGTCTTTCTGGGCTGAATTGAAAGAGGATCTGCTGGAGGTATTGAATGAAAGCTTGGCTGAAGGCCGGCTGCCTCTGAGCTGCCGTAGAGCAGTGTTAACCCTCTTGCCCAAGAAAGGTGACCTCACTGACATCAAGTGTTGGCGGCCTGTATCTCTGCTCTGTAGTGACTACAAACTGCTCTCCAAAGTGTTGGCAAATCGGTTAGCAGGGGTGATGAGCTGTGTCATCCATCCTGACCAGACCTACTGTGTTCCCGGCAGATCAATATTTGATAATGTTTCTTTAGTTCGTGATGTATTTGAGGTCTCCAAGATGCTTAATTTGGATTGTGGTTTAATTTCTTTGGATCAGGAGAAAGCTTTTGATCGTGTGGAGCATTGTTACCTTTGGAGAGTTTTAGAATCTTTTGGTTTTTGCCAAAAGTTTATTGATTATATCAAAATTCTTTATAGTGGCATGGAGAGTATTCTTAAAATCAATGGTGGTTTATGTGCTCCTTTTAAAGTCTATAGGGGTGTCAGGCAAGGGTGCTCATTATCTGGCATGCTTTATTCTTTAGCGATTGAACCTCTTTTACATCAAATAAGGGCTAAAATACATGGTATATGTTTGCCAAATTGTAAGGATAATCTCATATTGTCAGCTTATGCTGATGATGTGATAGTTATGATTAGCAAGCAAAGTGACATACGGACTTTGTTAAAGCTACTTTCAGCCTTTAAAGGTTTATCTTCTGCAAGTGTAAACTGGAGGAAAAGTGAAGCTTTATTATTGGGTAAATGGTTAGAGGGAAAACCAGAACTGCCAGAGGGCTTAGTTTGGGGAACATCAGGTTTTTAATATTTTGGTGTGTTTCTGGGTGATGATTTAATAGTGCAAAAAAATTGGGAAGGGGTTATTGAGAAAATTAAAGGTCGTTTGGAAAAATGGAAATGTTTATTCCCAAAGATGTCGTACAGAGGCCGCATTTTAATAGTTAATAATTTAGTTGCATCCTCATTATGGCACAAATTTGCATGTGTTGATCCGCCCATTCATCTGTTAGCTAAAATACAGGCTACCTTAATTGATTTTTTCTGGGATAAACTGCACTGGGTCCCGCAGAGTGTGCTGTTTTTGCCTAAGGAGGAGGGTGGGCAAGGTTTAGTACATCTGCAAAGCAGAATAGCAGCCTTTCGGTTGCAGCGCATCCAAAGACTATTAGTTGGTTCTGTTGATTTTAAATGGTGTGCTGTTGCATATTTGATTCTACACAAGCTTGAGAATCTGGAGCTAGACAAAACTCTTTTTCTGTTGGAGTCCAGGAAACTGATTACTGCTGGTTTGCCAGTGTTCTATAGGAACATTTTTAAAGTTTGGAGTCTTTTTGTTTTCAGACAAACAGAAGACCCGCAGTCTCTTTATTGGCTTTTGGAGGAACCTTTAATTCGTGGAGCACGTCTGGACTTATCTGCAAATGGACTTTTTCCAGGACTTAACAAGGCACTTGTGGATAACAAAGTCATCACTTTGGGACAATTACTGGAGACAGCAGGACTTGATTTTGAAAATGATGAAGCTGCTGCTCAACGATTGGGTTTTAGATCTACTCGTCTAGTTGCACAGTTATTATTGAAGTGGCGGGCTGCCCTCAAGCCAACAGAATGGTCTTCACTGTCTAGTTTTCGTGATGGCCTCAGTAAACCCAATCCAACGGATCCTTTCCCTCCTTTGTGTTTCTCTGTGAATGTGGAAGGTTTTACTGGTATCTTTTTGGAGACTGTTGATTCTGTATATGTTGATTTTTTATCTTGTAATGGGAAAACACTGTATAAGTATTGTGTGATCAGTTTTAACAAGAATATGTTAGATGGGAGGATTGATACCCCATGGCGTGAGTTTTTTAAACTGGATGTAGATAGAAGACCTCAATGGAGGGCACTGTATAAACCACCATTGATCAAAAGAACAGGTGACTTGCAGTGGAGAATCCTTCATGGTGCTATCGCAGTTAACTCTTTCATTTCGGTTTTAAATCCAGAGATTGGTGCTAAATGCCCTTTTTGCAATGCGAGTGAAACCATTTTTCATGCTTTTGTGGGCTGTACTAGATTGGAATTTTTGTTTTTGTTACTAGGAAACATTTTCGCAAGTTGTAGTGAAACCTTTTCTTTGGAAGTGTTTATTCTTGGTTTTAAATATGCAAGGAAAAGAAGGTTTTCTTGTCAATTGTTGAATTTTGTAATAGGGCAGGCCAAGTTGGCTGTTTATATGAGCAGGAAGAGGAAAATTGAACACAACTTGGAACAGAATGTAATTGTTGTATTTTCAAACATGGTACAAGCGAGGATATTGACTGATTTCAATTATTATAAACATATGAATGATCTTGACACTTTTGAAAATATTTGGTGCTGTAATGGTGCTTTGTGTTGTTTGGTTGAAGCTGATGTGGTTTTTACATTCATGTGATTTGTTTTTACTTGTATGCAATGTGAAGTGAAATGTGTTTTAGTTGTATTGTGAGCTTTTATGTATTAAAGTTTTGTTAAAATTCAATTCTCTCTCTCTCTCTCTCTCTCTCTCTCTCTCTCTCTCTCTCTCTCTCTCTCTCTCTCTCTATCTCTCTCTCTCTCTCTCTCTCTCTCTCTCTCTCTCTCTCTCTCTCTCTCTCTCTCTCTCTCTCTCTCTCTCTCTCTCTCTCTCTCTGTCTCTCTCTCTCTCTCTCTCTCTCTCTCTCTCTCTCTCTCTCTCTCTCTATGGGATATGTGAGAAGGTTGTATAGAGTGGGGGAACTATGACGTCACTCTGTAGGCGGATCGGCTGATAGCGTGAAACTGGTTCCTCCACAGAAAGCCATAGGCTTATAAGCTCTGTGTTCAGTCATAGTTCATGAAATTTACATGTTTTGTCCATCAAGATAATCTTCACAAAATAATATAACGTTGATGAATTTTGAAGCCTAAGTAAAAGCGGCAGAACTGAAAAGCTAAACTTAGGCTATAAAGGAACTACAGCATCACAGTCGCTCTTCTTCAGCGTCACCACCATCACGCTCCTGACAACTCTCTCAAACTGATTATTAACTGTTGTCACTTTAGGAGAAATCCTGGAAGCCAGTTAGCATTTGAGCACTTCCGGTTCCATCGTCCCAGAGTCAATGGGTTCTTTGATTGGGATTTTGGTTAAATCCCTTAAATAAGGTCCGTGGTTCACACGAGCTCAAGATACTTTCACGTTTTACTCTACGACATAAAACACACCAGTTACACCACACTCCTGATGTTTTTAAGCTGTTTCGTTTCTTTAAAAAGACGGTTGCTAACAAGTTGCTAAATGGAGCTACAGGCGCTGTCAGAGACATTCAACGTCATCACGCCGAACAGTTTATCAATCTACAGTATTTTCCTGTTCGTAATACAATTAATTTTAGAATAACCAATGAATAGTTTCCCTCATTTCATATTGTTGTTCGACAGTGTTTTTTTTTTGCTTTGCCCTGAAATGCGACACAGGTCTTCGGAGGGAAGAAGCTCGCTTTATCGCTCACTGAAGCAGAGACTCTGGGTTCAGACCGTAAGGTAAACTCATATTACCATTATTACATGCAAACACCACATTTACCGGCTTTACGTGGTGAAAGAGAAACTTTAATGATGCATAGTGCTTAAAGCCATGCTAAAATTAGATGTTTACGGCCACATGAAGCTGTTAGAAAGCACATAGATTGAGGATTTCCTAGAAGCAAGGATAAAATAACATTTTGTGTTCCCATCCTAAAAAAACGAGAGCTGAAATGTGGTACTTTGTTCACTAAAATAAGTTTAATCTTACAACTCGCTCACTCTGCTGTTATTAAGTAGATTAAATACGCGGCATATTCATACAGGATAACATTTCTAATAATTCACTGAATCATGTGATCTGTAGAGCACCGCCTACATGCGCGAGTGTTATGATTCAGAGCGCGTTTACTATCTAGATCTAACATATATAAAATAAAAAAAATCGAGTGAAATATTTTTCTACACATATAATATGAAAGCAAATAAACATGATAATGACAATATATTTTCTGTATGTGTTTTGTATGCAGCTCATTTTATTTTTTTATAGCAATAAAGGATGTTTATGACTAATATTAGCAGCGTTATTAAACATACGAAGAGTGCATGTGTCTGCTTATCATTATAGAATCAGAATCAACTATAAATCAGTCGGAAGTCATTACAAGCACTCGATGATGGTTTAAAGTGGGTAGCAAATACATTAATAATTAAATACATTTTCAAGTGTAGCTTGATGCTAATTGTACTTCTAATTATATTTATTTTTTTCTAGCGTGCAGGTGTGAATTAGCAGAAGGAGAACAATCGCATCGCTCGGTGTGGAAAGGCCTTAAGGGCCAGCACTGGGTGACAGAAGAAACTATAACGAGGAGCTTGATTCATCTTCAGAGGATCTGCACACAGGAGGAATAAAACCCAACACCTTTGTTCATCAAGTGGGTAGAAGATTTAATTATATCATTCAGAGAACAGAAATAACACATTAAAATATAATTAAAATGAATTTATTAAACATGACAATATTAATTAATCATTAATAATAATAATATGTATTATTATTAACTAAATGCATAACTAAAAGTGATTTCCATCAACAAAAATGTTGGTTGAGAAAAGCACAGAAACACAATCACTCAGCAGGACACACACACACACTGATCTTACTGTCTATATGAAGATTTATTACACGTTTATTCTGATGTTATTTCACTGACATAAGCTCAGCTGCAGTATTAATGTCATGCAGAGAAAAGAAGAGACTCAATAACATCTCACTGTTAGTGATTTATCATGCAGCTCAAAGCATTATGGGTAGAATCTCTTGTCAGTCTATTCTGATTCATCAACACAGTTTCACTGATGATCCATAACCAAATATATTAAACCTAAACCCAGGATAGAGCGGCTGAGTGAATGTGGTCTGGACTGTGTGGATGAGGCTCATTGTGTCAGAGACGCTGTAGAAGGACAGAGTTCCTGCACTGTGATCCACAAACACTCCTATTCTACTGATGATGGACTCTACAGGGAGAACAGTCTGTATGTTATTGTGTCTGAATGAGTATCTGGAGGGAGAGCAGATCAAACTCCAGGACTGATCATTATATCCAAACACACACTCATCACCCCGTCCCTTCCTGCTGATGCTCTTATATGACACTGATATATACACATGATCTCCACTCCACTCCAGCTCCCAGTAACAGCGTCCACACACACTCTCTCT
>JAFVLL020000679.1:0-10710 GCA_021397915.2 Tor tambroides
AGAGGTTCTTAATCCTGGTCCTCGCGACCCCCCGCTCTGCACATTTTGTATGTTTCTCTTACCGCTTCAGGGGTTTGTTCCATTCGACCGTAGTGCCCTGCGAAGTGGACATTACAGAATATTCTGCCATGATTCTAGTTCAAAGGGTATTAAAGTGCGCGAGACTATGCAAATCTCATGATTACGGTTAAATAACACTTCACACTTTAGGAGTAAGCTTTGTCTGTGTGTGGAGACACTGCAGACCGTGGTGTAGCGCAAATCTGTGTTTTTAAGTGAAGTAAACTTCAGCCGATTTCCCGTGTGCAGGAAGTAGAGAATGGTGAACACTATTTAGGGAACATGTCAATCACAACACAGTTCATTCATGGAGCTCTCTTCTAACGAGCTAGTTATCTGAATCAGGTGTGTTAAGAGAGACATGCAAAATATGCAGAGTGGGGGGTCGCGAGGACCAGGATTAAGAACCACTGGACTAGTGTGATCTCTCCGCGCCAGTTCGTTTAGCCGTCCCTGGCTCAGTTGGAAGAGGTGGGCAAGAGCGTGGTTCAGTTGGGCTCGGTACACATGTAGTGAGAGCACTAACCGCGCTGGAGCACGGAACTTCTGATACATGCAGTACGATTGTGTGAACAGAGCGGCAAAAGCGATAGATCTGTTAAGCAATAAATTGTGAGAGGGTCGTGTGTCACCGCGTCCCACACGACTCAAAATAATAAACCACAAAGTTAACAAAATGATGCACTCCACTGTGTTGAGCGAGAGCTCTTCTCTACTGCCTTCACGTGCTGTCGAAAACTTCCTGTTTCCCACTTATGAAGTCGTGACTACGAGCTTGTTGCATTCAAGTGATTTGTTGTCGGAAAGAATAAAGTGTAATATTCCATTACTTGATAACCTATGCATTCACCACGCTAGATAGTCAGCTTGATACAATTCTGGAATTTCGGTCAAATACATGTTTATTTCACTGTTTATAATACATACAATATGCTTAAAATGCCTATATAAATAGTAGGCTCTACTTTAACGACAAGACGTGGGGCCCTTCTTCATACATCGCTTTTTACATCCGAGATCAAATGACACATCCAAGATGAAATCATCGCGCTAATCAGGATCTGGCTAATTCGGTTCTTCGAACGCACCTGTTGTTGATGATTAGTATGGCTGGATTGAGTTATCTGAGATAATTGCGTGTTCATGGGTTGGTTTAAAAGGGGCTATGTATCGATACTCGAAACCACGATCAGCAATGCAGCGATTGGCTGGTGGCAAGACAGCAACGTAATGACATCATATAATTAAAAAAGACACCTGATGAAAAACTTGACAAATTTCTGGACTTTTATAAGGAAACAGCCAAGCGAACAAAACCAAATAAATGTTATAATATATCAATGAAATGTGCAGTTTTTATTTTATTTTTATTTTTTTTACATGATTCCCAATTATTTATATTCACGATTTCTCATATTTGTTCAGGCTTTACATTTTATTTCAATGTTGTAATTAGCAATTCATTTAATTTTATCTTTGAAACAGATTTGTTACGTGACAGCATTAATTAAAGTTTCTTAAGGGTCAAGATCAAGTTATCTGCATCTCCTGTGTTCCATAAAGCCACTCCCATAATATCTGTCACCACTCAAATTAATGCACAACTCAGATTAACTTTATAACTTGTGTAAGACTCCAATATAATTGTAAAGTTATTATTTTATCACTAATAAATCTTTCGATGAGTAAAACTGGCTATGTCTATAGTATTATAGACTACACAACATTATTATATTATTTTCAAATTAATTTTTAAATTATTATTTTTTTAAATTATTGTCCCTGGACTAGTAGGGTACTCTTGTAATAAAGTAGCGGTGGCTGAGGCAGATATTAAGTATCAATTCTGCTTAAAAAAATGGAATCTAATCCTGTTTGCATGAAATAAGCTGCTCCCGAGCAGGTTTAAGCTTACGGACCTGTTGCTATGACAGCAAGTCCAGGATGAGCTTCAAAGAACCAAATGATCCAAGATCAAGTGAAATTGGCAACAATCAAATCCAGCTGAGTTAGTGACATATGAAGAACAGGAACAAAGGGGTTATAGTTGTTATTTAAATAATAATAATAATAATAATAATAGCATTGAAAGCAGCAATTGTTTTCCTCTCCAAAATGTTTATGGCCCGCCTAACTCAGAAACTCGAGTATCAAAATAATCTAAGAGTAAATTCGACTTGAGAGGCCTTTCATGTCCAATTTCTGATTAGGAAACTCATATTTCCAATAATTCGATAGCACTTGAAGGCAGCATAAGCAATGTGAGTGCAGACCAGCGGGGGAGTGGGGAGGGGTGACAATCGTGATCGGTTCAAGGCAACCGTGCCTGTGTGAGTAGGCTACACACTAAAAGCGTCACGGATATATTTACTTACCCGGATAAACGTATCTATGTAAACGATTTAGAAAAATTTAAATCGATTCCCACTTTATATCATCGGATCACCATGATATGTTTTGTCATATCACACAGCCCTAACATGCAGTAATGCTTTAAACACATTTGACATTTGTGTTTAAAACATGCAGTAATGCTTTAAACACATTTGACAAGCTAGTTGATAAAAACAACAGCTGATTAACTATCAAAACTGATTGGTTAACGTTATTTTTCCCTTTTTTCCCATGCTCTTTTATTCATCCATGGTAACAGAAGGCAAACCTGAATGGTGCACTATTTTAACATTAATCAAGTACAATTGACCATTACATCCTACCCTAGTGAAAAATAAATATTTAATTGTATTTAAAATAATTTATTCCATGATAAGTATACTAAAAATAGATTGACATGTCTGTACTACCTGAAAATACATTCTAAATGTAGTTATTTCATGCTTTCATCAAGCACAAACTTAGTGCACTACACATTCATTACTATACTTTTTACAATTGCATTTGGGGAAGGATGAAATATATATATATATATATATATATATTTTTTTTTTTTTTCATCTTTAAGAAAGTACATTGGCTAGGTTCTTAATTCCATCTACAACATGTTTGAAACTTGTTAAAATTGATATTCACACATACATATCCATATTATAAACTAATTAGACGGAACTTTTGAAAGAGGACATGTCATTGGGCCACTTCATAACCCCAATGACATGTCCATGCTCACTCAGCCCAACAACTAGTGTCGATAAGGGATGAATGAAGCAACTCATCTTATGATCCTGTAGCTGAATGAAGGCCATATAATGTATGTCTGTGGGGATTGTTCATATTGTATGTCATCATATCATTTAAGTATAAGGCTGCTGTATGAGTTCTCACCTAAGACTATGGCACAAGAGACAATATCACATTCTGTGTATTGATATTTGTTTGTTCCTTCACCCCTTAAAAGTGTCTGAAGTATTTTAACAATGTGATTTTAACATCGGCCTAAATATAGCCAACAGTATGTTCAGTGAATGGGGCGTGATAAGTCAGTCTCTCCTCACCTTATACTTTCATGAGCTCTGAAATTCACCAACAATCGGTTTTGCTGTACATTTGCTAAACATCTGAACTCAGTAGAGTGCACACTATTGGGAATCTGTGTTGTAGATTTGGCACATTTTTCAGAAGAAACTGTGTCTTCCATTTTTCTAGAGTCTAGAAACTCATTGCAGCTAAAGACACATGTCTCACCATGTATTTCAAATCTGAGAATGATGAAATTATTTTAAGATGATGCTGTGTAATTTTTTTTATTTATTTATTTATTTTTTTTTAAAGATGAGACTTTCTTTTTGGGCAAACCAAAGAAAATGTGAGGTATGAATTGAAACATCCAGTATGTTTCTGCTAACGGGTGCTGTAAAGGCAGAGTTTTTAAACACAATTGCCTACAGCACAAATGTAACAATGGGGGATTTTCAAATAAAACAATTTAATTTATTAAATATTGAGGTAATACTTCAGTAATTTATTTTAGTTGAATCCTCTGTTGACCTGTTATGATTAAATGTACAATACAATACATTGTATTTGAGTTGTACTTGAGTATAAAAATAGTATAGATAAAAATAAATGTGTTGAGTAGCAAATAATTATAATAATAATTCATAATGATGCAGTACTTTGTATAGTTATGAACTTTACATTTTCAATAATTTAACCAAAAGCTTTTCACAATTTTGCATGGTTGCAAAGCAGCTTTACACACATATGTGACCCTGGACCAAAAAAACAGTCTTAAGTCTTAAGTAGCACAGGTATATTTGTAGCAATAGCCAAAAATACATTGAATTGGTCAAAATGATCGATTTTTCTTTTATGCCAAAAATCATTATTAATTTTGTATTATTTAATTTAATTATTAATTTAATATTATTAATTTTGATTAATAATATGCATTGCTAAGGACTTCATTTGGACAGCTTTAAAGGCAATTTTCTCAGATTCCAGATTTTCAAATAGTTGTATCTCGGCAAAATATTGTCCTATCCTAACAAACCATACATCAATGGAAAGCTTATTTATTCAGGATGATGTATAAATCTCAATTTTTCTTAAAAACTGACCCTTATGACTCATTTTGTGGTCCATGGTCACATTTAGAAAGTAACAAAAGTAAAGATATGTAAACAACATGTAGTCATGGATTTGAAATGGTGAAAGAAATTCACGAACTTGATCAAAAGGTTTATTACTTTAATACAGGGGTGGGCAAACTTTTTGAGTCGAGGGCCACATCAAGTTTTCCACACCAAGTGAGGGGCCGCATAATATGCGTATGCCAAATAAAGCTTTGATTTTTTTTTAATTAAATTGACACTCACTGTACTGTATGTATATCTGTACACACATGGTAGTTCTATTCTTGTACCATCTCAGATTTTTTTATGAGCACTTTATGACACACAGATAAGTTGCATTGGTGTACAAGACACATTTTATCATTTTATTCAGAAATAATAACAAAGCGTTCACAAACATTAGAAACATGTATTTATATTCCCCTCACTCCACAAAAAATCCTGTAAATTTAGCAGTGTTCAGAACAGAAAAAGGAACAAAAATATAAGTAAAAACAAACACAAATTATAGTGGCATTCATAATAAACATTTATCACAAACACCCAGCCTAAATTTTTGAAGTGAAACTGAAACTAGCGGCATGGTTGCTGGAAAATGCGCAATATTTTCATAAAAATATGTGTGGAAAACAAAATTTTTGCTAAATAAAACGAGAAATTATTTCCATGTTTTTCCCACAAAATTACAGTGCTCGTGAGCTGGAGGATAAACTGGCATTTGTTCTTCTACTGGAAAGTGTACAGAGCATTTTAAGCATTTTTAAAACAGTAGGCTACCAATACAAGGCATTTTTTAAAACAAATGAACACTTTCACATTTTTAAAACAAGAAACTATTTACAATTGTGCCAGTTTTGCACAGGGTGTATATTTAGATTTTTTTATTTTGTATTTGAGCTGTGCGACTAGGCGCCTATCTTTAGCGAAGCAGCGCAGAGAGCCGCTTCTGGGACACTTTAGAAACGTGCCGCAACACAGCTAGTGTAAACGCAAGCATTGACGAGAATGGCCGCGATCAGCTCCGGTGGCTACATCGGAGTGGCGTGAGTCACATGACGGAGTACATCAGGGGTTATATAATATACCGCACTACAGGTTACGGCGCCATCTATTGGATTTTACTGACATTGCATCAAATTAGCCATTTTGGACCAACTGCTTCACGGGCCAGATGAAAACTCCCGGCGGGCCGTAGTTTGCCCACCTCTGCTTTAGTAGCCTGTATTCCCAATACACTCCAATGCACCTGTACCAACACACTTTTTTTCTATTAATGGTTCTTTAATGTCCCGTACAGACAACAACAACGTTGCACTTGGAAATGTGGACTGCGGCCCTTTGGGATGTCAGTTATGAATAATTAAAGAAATTATTAAAATGATCCTGACCAGCCCTCAAAACTACACAAAAAGTTAAAATGTCAAATAAATTCAGAGACATTAACTACATAAAAAGTAACAAAATGTATTAAAATAATTTAAATTCATATGTCACATATAAATTGTACTGCGTACAGTGTACTGCGAGACCATCAAACCAGCAAAACATTTCATTGCATTTTACATTAACATTTGTGCAGTGCATTGAGAGTTGAAGCGTGCAGAGACAATGCAAAGATGTTACGGAAGAGTTTATTCCTTCCGCATGCACTGAAACATAGCAGTACATTCACATTCTTCCACCAACTAACGGAACTGTCTGTGTTTTAGTGCATGTACAAGAATAAAACTAATGTTATGCCCGTTTATCCAATTGTTTCCTGCAGTGTTAATGACAGATCATGTCAGGTAAAAAAGAAGCAAAACATTCTGCAGATGATATTTCATGTTGTGTCTGCTGACTTTAACAGCTTCAAGTTTAACGCAGTTTCGTGTTCTATACAGTGTAGGTCATTCGTACAAATTCGTACGAATTGTGCAACTCATAAAATACGTACGATTTAGCAAAAATCATATGAATTTGTACGAGTGAGATCGTACGAATTCTTAGCCACCTCGTAAAATATGTACGATTTGCCATGAGATTGGTAAGATATTAAGACTTTTTGGCGATTTGCAGTCTTTAAGTCAATATAATTTGTGCTGTCATTGATGGAAAAAAACCTGTTTACTTATGGGTCATTCTTCAGTTGTGGTGGCAAATGAGAGGCAGAATTTGTAAAAATGCTTGTTTGTTTTTTACAAATAAAATGTATTGCTATGCATTTAAAATTAGTTTACTATGCTATATCCATTAAAATGGAAGCTTAAGAACATTTTGATTTTTAAATATTTTCAATCAAACACTGATGACACAACCAATTATGTCTATGGTGTTACCAATATTTGAAGTAAAATTTTGGTTTGTTCTAAAATGAGCAACTTTAGGTAATAATAAAAAAATAAATAAATTACTTTAAGGATCAGTTTCAATGATCATTTAAATTTCAGTTTTTAAAACAAATGTTTAATTGTTCATCTTGGCTCCTATTTCTGCCAAAGGAGAATAGTTTCTTTTTTTAAAAATTGTATATACATTAAAAAATACATTAGAAAAGACAGCAAAAATGGTCTGTGGTATGTTTATAGTCTTTATTCTAAAAGATTAAAACACTTTATAGTCTAAAAACATTGTATTATTAGATTAAATGGCTCTGAAGGAAAGAAATTTCAGATTTCTTAAGTAACAACACAAACGTAATATAACACCACAGACTTACTATGTTACTATAAGCTCTGTGGTGTTACCAGAAAAGACAGTAACACCACAGACAGTAACACCACAGACAAATCAGCCTAAATCCAGACTTTTCTAAAAATGGAGGCTGCCATCATGATGATTTCAAGATCAGGGGACATTTTGGAAATATTAATAACTATGTATTTCTCAAAATTTTGATTAAAATATGTAAGATCTGCAAGTTATCAACATAACACCACAGACACTAATAAAGTGCAACACATGAAATTGTCAGAAATTTAGCTAAATTTAAGAACGTTAATAAGAAAGAATGTACTCCCCATGCACCCCTCAGATCAGCCAGCACCTGCAGTGACCTTTACACACAGGAAGTAGTCCAAATAGAATTCTCCCTTTTCTTAAAGGGGTGACATCCATTGTTGTAACACCACAGACATGAATTTGGGGGACACAACTTTTTTCTTAAATATAACAAAATATGTATTTTTTTTAAAAAAATATTTACTAAAATTGTACATGTTAAATAAAATCTATACTCACAATATAACCACTATTTATGTTAAAAATGTTATATTGTTGCTATTACATTCCATGATACCTCTCTAAGGTATGGCAGGAACATGCATATTTTGTTACAAATGTAATCTATCAAACTCAGTTAAATATATATTTTAAAACAAAAATGTAACTATTAACAGTGCACAAATTATGTTTACCCTACAGAATGCAAACATGCAAACATTTTATGATTTATTGATATTTAAAGTTTATTTCAACTGTTGTAAAGTAGAGGGACACCACTTGCCACCACAAATGAAGACTGACCCTTATAGTAGTATTTGTAACGGTATAGAAAGACTACAAAGTAACCGCATTTTATCACAGCACATGTATGCTTTGATAGTGCATCTGTTAAAGCGAGTGCACGTGTGTGTGTGTCAGCGACCTGGGTTCGAATCCAGTCCGCAGTGTTTCCTTCAGCCAATGTTAAAATGTCTGTGTCCAGTGTTTCACTGATGTTCTCTGGATAATTGAGTTGACTGGTATGCTGGGGGTGTTAGTAAAAGGCAATTTCTTAAGCTGTGCCATTATTTATAAAGGTTAATTTATTGCATTAGAAGCACACAATAATAGTGTTATTAGCATACTTCAAGTTTACTTGGAATGGCATTGCAATGTATTTTAAAGTCACGAAAAGTAAGGGATAGTATGACCTCAGTTTGTTATTAGTATAATATTAATGTATGTTCAACACTGTTACAGTATAATTGAATTGCAATTGTAATCTCACCAAAATACATTTGAAGTTCATGCTGAATGAATTCTGCATTTCAAAAATTAAATAAGAGTGGATATTTAAAGTGTACTTAAGTATACTTGGAATAGTTCCACTTTAGCACAAACAAGTATATTTAATACAACTTTAGTTGAACTTCAGCACTGCTTTTGCACAACTAAAATGCATTTAGTACAAAATTAGTTGTTCCAATTTAGCAGACTTTAAGTATACCAATTTATAGTGTGCCACAAATACATTTAGTTATACTAAATTACATACGAATAAATTGTACTTAAGTATACTATGTTTTCATTAGGGTAACTTTATCTTATTCCAGAAAAGTCTGATGGGAGTTGTACAGCTGTAGCTCACGTGCAAAAATTTTGGGGTTGGGGCGAGGGGCGTGTCTGAACAAGTTGATGTATAACAATAACAAAATTAAAATAAAAGCTGAAGAAAAAAAGTGTCCTGTCAGACAGTTGAAGCAAACAATGTTTTAATTTTTATTTGAAACATAATTTAACACTACAGGTTGAAGGAATGTGGAGTCACAGATGAAGGTTGTGCTGCTCTGGCTTCAGCTCTGAGATCAAACCCCTCACACCTGAGAAAGCTGGATCTGACTGGAAATAAACTGGGACACACAGGAGTGGATCTGCTCTCTGCTGGACTGAAGGATCCTCACTGTAAACTGGAGAAACTGAGGTAAATAATCTCTCTGAGAGACAAGCACACTAGTACTCATAATTAAATATTCACAGATAGTCTATAGTTATAGTTCATATTCATTAAATAGAGGTAGATAGTGACTCAGACCATGATCCAAAGTGGAGACGCTTTTTACACGACTACTTAACAAATAAATAAAAACTGACTCGAAACATTGATTGAAATCTAAATGGTCTTATTACAGTGACAAGAAACCCCCTATTTACAGTTAATTTTAAGTTTTCTCACGTGCACACTGCAATTCTCCATTACATGCAAATAAAAAAATATACACATGGTTTTGTAAACTCACAGTACATTACACACATACTCTGAGATATAAATAAATGCACAGCCATTTGCATTTGTACTCTGCATTGAAACTATACATGAATGCACTGTTGCACTTTTTTTAATGACTAAAGATGTTTCTAGTTGATTATTGGTTGTTTATTTAAGCCATTATTGAACTAATTACATGTTTTTTTAATTAATTAAATACTAAACCATAATGAGCCTTTAATATACAGCCTATTCCGTGCCCATGGTATTCAAGCCCATTCATAAATTTTGCCACAAAGCACTGGCAAAAATAATGACTTCGTGAAACGAATGTGTTGGGAAAAAATAGTAAGGAGATATTTTAATTATTCACTAATAAACTAGTGTTTTCTGAGTTAGTGTTGGCTGCAAAAAATAAAGTTGACAATCTACCAGGGTTTCTGCAGGATTTTTAAGCTCAAATTTAAGACCTTTTTTAAGACCTGCACAAATAAAATTAATACCATATGAGCGGGGTAGGGTAATGTCTATAGTACCATATTAAACTGTAAAATGACTGTAAAAAGCATAATTTACAATTCAGATACAAGTTTTCACAAAAACAAAAAGTTTTATAAAATGATAAACTTTACATTTCAGCCTTTAAACCATTTTTAAGAAAATGGATAAGTCAAAAGTATTAATATTTATTTTAACAATTATTATCAATAAATTATTATATAAATTAAATAACATGAATTAGGGGTGTGCGAACTTGGCAAAAAATGATATCTTGATATTTTCTGGGATTTTATCAATAAAGATAATTAGATTGTGTTATTGTACTGGCATCTTAAAAGATTACCGTGGACAGCTGACTCCTGAATTTTTTTTTTTTTTTTTTTTGATATTCTTCATATTCTGTGTGGTCAGTTCTCAGCAGCAATAGAAATGAGTCTTTTCCAACAAGTTTTATGGGATTTTTTTTTACTTTAAGCCATTTTTTCTAAAAGTGTGCATCATCTTTTGAGTCAAATTCTTGCATTTGGGCTGTTACCAAGCAAATTAAATCAGTATCAACAAAATTGATCTTTGCAATGCATATGAAGAGGCATTTAGATGTATTTACACACACTTTAATGCAGCTCAGAGGGACATAGAATGCTAACCTGCAGTTACAAATGCATAAAT
>JAFVLL020000680.1:0-24514 GCA_021397915.2 Tor tambroides
TGTACATCTGGCGTCTGGAGAGTCCTGAAGTCGTCTGTTTTTTTCATAAACTGTTGAGAGCGTCATCGTCTGCTGGTTAACAACAAAATGCCCTCCGAATTTACTGCTCTCATTTGCTCTTTCACACACAAGCGCATATGTGTTTCTATATATGTAATCTGTCATCTCCTCTGCAGTCTGCTTTGAGACTGATTCTGCAGGGACGCTGGAGGAAGTCTGGGGGAAACTGGGACAAATATCTGCCGCAGACAGCTTGATTCTCTACATCACAAACCAACTATTCTTTTAATGGGTATGAAGTTTGCTTAAAGCCTGTGTGCACTCTTTCACACTCGTTCTTTTTGCTTTCTCCTTGAACCTTCTTTTAAAATAAGTTTTTTATACCACACTTTATAGGTTGTATAGCCTCAAACCGCCCACAGTCTGCTCATGGAGTATCTGATGAAGATTACACACAAAACTGCAAACTTCTCTTCTATTTTTTCTTGTGTTTTGGCCATGCCATCTGAATGATTTTTTTCCACAGCGGTCTATTGTTGTGGTATAATCTATTTTGGATAAACCCGCTCTTAAATGGCATGTAAAAACAAAAAATGTGATTGATCACTTTATATGCAGGTCTTGCCCTGTCCGAGTAGGCTGTTCTTGGCCAGAATGAGCTGCGATGTGGACTACACTTTAAGCCTTTAGTCAAAAGTCTGCCAGATGAGATTGTGACACATTTCTAACAGTGATATATCCTTCACTGAATATCCTTCCAATCCAAAAAGTGAGATAATGAATGCGAAAAAGTAATGATAAAATCATCTTTGAAATCAGGAAAATGTGGTCACAATTCTTACCCTTGCTGTTTTCCTGTGAGAGAATGTTAATTAGGTCAACCTGCTGATCTTGTGTGTGTGTGTGCACGTGTGTGTGGGTGTGTGTGTAAGCCTGAAGTCTTAGGCCAAGCAGCACTGGAGCTTAACTCAGGAATCCAGTTGTTACCTGCACATTGAGCAGCTCTTGGCTGTCTTAGTGCTAGTAAAGGATAATTCACCCAAAAATCTTGTCATTCACTAAGCCTCAAGCCGTTCCAATCCTGTATGACTTTAGTTTTTTCTGTGGAACACAGAAGATGAATCTTAACAAATATCCTATTTTCAATTTAATGAAAGGTAATGACATTTTTGTTGACTATATATCTTTTGCAGTCAATATTGGAGTGAATAATGACTAAAATGTTGGTCTGCTTGTTACACGTAAGCAAAAAACATAGTATATACTCTTCCATTCAAAAGATATTGTGATGTTTAATGAAGTCTTTTATGCTTAACAAGGCTGCATTTATTTGATCAAAATTACAGTAAAAACACCAATACTGAGAAATATTATTACAATTTAAAATAATTGTTTTATTTAAATAGATTGTGAAATGTTTTTTTTTTTTTTTTTTTTATTCCTGTGATGGCAAAATTGAATTTTCAGCAGCCATTACTCCAGTCTTCAGTGTCACATGATATTTCAGAAATCATTCTAATAGGTGATTTGCTGCTCAAGGAATATTTCTTATTATTATCAATCTTAAAAAAAACAGTTCTAATTAATATTTTTTTGTGTAAATCATGATACTTTTTCAGGATCCTTTGATGAATAGACAGCATTTATTTTGTAACAATGAAAAAGTCTTTACTATGACTTAATGCATCCTTTCTGCAGAGAAAAAAAACTGAACCCAACATTTTTAAAAGGTAGTGTCCATACGAGTTGTATTTATAGTGATTTTTTGCCACAGAAGAAAAAAAGCCATACCGGTTTGGAATAACATCAGGATGAGTAAATGAGATATTTCGTTTTTTGAGTGTCTATCCCTTTAAGACTCACCACACTAATGAGGGTCCCAGAGGGCCGCTACTTCTGAACCGTGTTTAAACAGTCCAGCCACTAATCCTTAATCTACAAACATGGGACCTGAACTTTGGCCTTACTTGTACCAAGCACCATGGGTAAATTGAGGGATGGAGCCAGAGAGAGATGGTCGAGAGAGGCTGGTTTTATTACTGTACTTCTGTCCCTTAGCAACTGTGGGAAAAAGAAAAGTCTCACCCTCAGGGACACGTCAACGAATGGAGGTGACGATTCCAGGGCTTGAAGAGAGCTGAAAAGAGAGTATGTAGGTTATGCGCTCACTTTCTCTTACTTTCTTTCTCACTTTTTCAATGTCTCCCGCTCTCCCTTTTCCTCTTTTTCTCTCTGTCACAAAGTCCCACCCTCCTACCGCCCCTTCCAGGCCTTCGCTAGTGCCGACACCATGCGCAGCTGTCGGGTGATTGATGTCATCTCTGCAAGCTGTCAAGAACTCCCTTCTTTCGTTCTATCTAAAAAGAAAAAAAAAAAACTTCTCTCGAACGCATCAGGCTCGCCTAAGTATCGCCCATTTATCTTGACGCCTCACAGGTTGTGGTAAACCGGGAGAATTTATACCATGGCATTGGGATTATTTTGTACTGTAGATAAAAATCTCAAATAAGTGAATATTTCTGAAAAACTTTGTGCTGTTTTTTCTTCCTTTCAACAATGACAGACCCTTCTTCAAGTGAATATTAATTCCTTTCACTCTGGAAATCTGAATTTCATTAAGGCCGCTCTTAATCCGTGTTCTGAGGAGCTGAGTGCGTATTGACAGAGCTTAAGATTCGGTAGGTTTACACCTCGCTCATTTAAAAAGCTGTCCATCAGGGTGTTTATTCAGCAAATGTAAATTCACCCCCAATTACCATTCAGTTCCATGCGGCTTTAAATCCCCAAAAAAGAAATCTTCATCCCAGACAATTCAGATGGTCACAATAACTTAATCCCGAGATAATTAAGACAAGTCTGGTGAGGACAGTATTTCGCATGCACAACACTTCAAAAGAGATGCAATTTATGTTTGTTAAAAGTTTTTTGTTTTACCCCCTTGATTTGCATTTTTTTCCCTCCTGTCACATCCTTATTATCCCAAACTCTTGCCACATCCTTTATGACTCACTGTGATTTAGAATCCTCCCTTAATTTATGTGCATCTGGATTTCTTCTTTAACGTTTTATCTTTGTGATTTAACAATGCATGGTGTCGCCTACATCGTTCTACACTACTGTCCAAAAGTTTGGTAAGATTTTTTAATGTTGCTACATTTGTTTGATCAAAAATACAGTTAAAACAATAATACTGTGAAATATTATTACCCAAAAAAAACCCTTTTTCTATTTGATTATATTTTAAAATGTAATTTATTCCTGTGATGCAAAGCTGAATTTTCAGCAGCCATTACTCCAGTCTTCATTGTCACAAAATCATTCAGAAATCATTCACATATGCTGATTTAGTGTTCAAGAAACATTTGTGTTCTTTGTGAATAAAAAGTGTTAATTTCTTTAAAAAAAAATTATATATTTTTATTTTATATTTTTATATAAAATAATTTATATTTTATAATATATTTAAATATATATATATATATATATATATATATATATATATATATATATATATATCATGTATACTTACAGTATGCATAATCATTAAGGGCCTGTGTCGTCATTATAACTGCTTTTCCACATTGTACAACTCATATGACTACACCATTAATTTTCCCTCTGAAAAGCCATTGCGAGAAACTACATGACTCTTAATCCCTGCGTTCTGTGTGCATTTTTCAGTAACGTCAATGTTTTCATGCCCAGACAGAGTAACAACAGCCAGACCGTGGTCAGGGGAGTAACAGATCTGATGTGTACTTGGAAGGAAAGAGAAAGAGGAAGGCAGCGGAGACGAGAGTAATTGTGTGGTGAATTCGAGGCCTGTGTTTTCTCTGTTCTCTGATTGGGGAGCAATGGGCAACAATTAGACTAGCGTGTTTTAGTGTGATCATCTCTTTTGGAAAGCAGCGGTGAGACAAATGTGGGGGAGTTACTGTAAGAAAGAAGAAATGAGGGTGGATACATACTGGAAAATACTGTAGAGGTAAAGCGTAGTTGAATGATTAATGCATGATATATGTGTCATCATAGGATAGGCTGCACATCTGCTCTGATCCACAACAGCACAGCTAGGGTCTAATATGTTTCTCTCATCTACACAAATTCATTTGTCATTCTCTGTTGTCTATCATAGCATCATAGCACAGTTGACCAAAATAAAATCATCATCATATGCCTTTGTGCAATAATTAAAAAACAAAAGGGACTCAGTCAGGATGCGACTCAAGAAAGATAGATAGATAGATAGATAGACAGACAGACAGACAGACAGACAGATAGACAGATAGACAGATAGATAGATAGATAGATAGACAGATTTTTTTTTCAATATCGTACAGCCCTAATCCTTGCTTTAATGCGCTCTCTCCATCTCTTTGTCTTCAGCAAGTGAAGCACATCCTGGGATTCTACCTGATTGAACCTGTCCTTGAACATATTTCCAGGTAGACCGACTCGCCCTGAACTCCCTCCACGCCTCTTTTCACCCCTGTCTGGCCTGTGTAAATAAGTCATCAATGGCTGTAGAATAGATGTGTTATTCAAAAAGAGAGATGGCCGAGGAGAGGAAAGAAGAGGACAGGTGGTTATTAGAGGGGAGGGAAGGAGAGGAAAGAACTGCTGAGACCTGCTTCCGTTTGTTCCGACTGTAATTACTGGAACCGTTATGCCCATTCAAACTGAATCCAAACACCTGCCCACTCAGATTTTTGAGCTAAGTTGATTTTATTATTAAAAAAAAAATCATGCTAAACAAATACTTTTAGACTGTAATACTGTTAATATACTGTAAGACTATCATGTCTCATACTTTAAGTAAGAACTACTAAGCAGTTAAAACATGTTTTTTTTTTCCTGTCTCTCTCCTTATTTTGCCTTGGGCACCAAGTGAGCCAGGACTGCCACAGTGCCCCACAAAATACAGAGGTACCTGTCGCTTCTGGTAATTAAAATTTCATCTGACAGGAAACAGACAATTGTTTGGAATTGGGAATGAGACATGTCAGTTTTTTTGGATATAAAGACATATATACAAGGGAAGGGAAGGAAAGGAAAGGAAAGGAAAGGAAAGGAAAGGAAAGGAAAGGAAAGGAAAGGAAAGGAAAGGAAAGGAAAGGAAAGGAAAGGAAAGGAAAGGAAGACCAAAGATTGACAAACGGCTCACTCACTAGTACAGGCGACAGATGGGGGGTCAGAGAGGGCTCTGTAGTAGCCGTCCTCACAGTCACATCTCCATGAGCCCTCTCGGTCGTTATAACTGTGTGCGGGACAACGGGAACACTGAAGATCCTGAGATGAAGACTTGTAGAATCCACGACCACAGGCTGGATGGTGATGGAGAGAAAGAGAGAGAGAATTAGCATGTGTTCACATTTTGTATCATCTAGTGTTTGAACCGGACTGCCCCTTAAGCATTCTCATAAGAAAGAAAGAAAATGTCTCTTTAATATCTCAATTGTTTCTTCTCAGATTCTCAGACCATGGTCATATGTATCTCTTCTAGGGTTTTAGAAGAGATCTCAACATTTGCAATCAAAAATATGAGATTTTAACATGAACTCAAGCAATTCTTATTCAATTCTCCCAGGAGCAAATGATCAGAGATATGCAAACCATATGAATTTTATATTTACAGCCACTGTTGTATAAATAAAATAAAATAATAAAATAAAATAAAATAAAAATGAAATTAAATGTTTGAAATGTTGTCTTGGCAACTACCTGCAATTAAGTTTAAGTTGAAGTACTAAAATTACTAAAACTAAACTGAAATAAAAATAAATTAAAGATAAATATTATACATTTAAAAAATCAGTAGCTAGTAAAAATGGCAAAAACACATAATAAAATTACTCAAACTTAAAGTGAATTAAAACAGAAACTAATTATATAAAACTAAAAGTTAATTCGAAACATTAATAAATATATAATATTTAAATAATACTAAAATAGCACAGTTTATAGCAGGGATTTGGTCAACAATTGTCCTTTTTTTCTCCTAAGATGTTTTAAGACACAAGTAGATGCATTAAAAAAAATCATTGAGAAATATGAAAATATCAAACTCTGAGCACTAACATTTTCTGCTGGGTCATTACAACACACACTGAGTCACGCATATGTTGCATCAACCAGGGGCCTAATATTCCTGATCACCCCAAAAGCACTAGCATGCTTGCCTTTACACCACCTCTAGCAGTCAGAAATGTCCTAGAGGCAAGGTTACTGTGGAAAATAGGAAACTTAAATGGATTATTTCAGTATTTCACCTTTTATGAGGGGAAAAAAGGACATCTCACAGGCAGCCAGGGATCAGAGACAAAGCAGAAATTAGGGCCAGAACGCTTTAGGCTATGCAAAAGAATCACCCTCACACGTTCCAATGACAACGAGTCATTTACTCCCACTCTTTATTTCTTATGCCCATATGGGCTGAATTGCCAATGAAGCACCATAATCATATATTACTATTTGCATTATAATTAGACAACATTAAATACCTAATAAAATGATTTTTCCCTTTTATTCAGTTTTTCATGACTTTATAATTCATCACTAGAAACGGTGGTGTTAATTAACCTTCTGAAAAGGAAAAAAAAACTGCAGAGAGAACAAGTCTGGGGTGATTCCACAGGCTGAGGTATTTTCTAGTTCACATCAGTAAGCAAAGAGAAATAAGCTATTTTCGGTTTGGCCTTTTGGTCGGCACTGCTGAGAGCCACTAATCCACACTTAGCAGCTGTTTGCTTAAAACCCCCTTCAGCCTAAAGAGGGAATCGGGCCCACATGGTTTTTCTTAAACCCCAACCACGCCCGCATCCCCTGGATGAATATTACTTTGTTCACAGCTATGCATTTTAATGATTATTACCAGGGACACAACACTACTACTGATTATCAATTCCGAGCCCAGTTTTTAGATCTCAGTAGTTGCATTATTGTTTCAAGGCCTTCAAAAAGAGGAGAAAAAATCCTGCAGCTTTCCGTGACAAGACTAAAATGGAGATCACACAGGAGGTCAGCCGATTTCCTCATTTTAAACACCACCTTGTTGAGATGGGGGGTGGCTGAGGGATACGGTATCCCCATTTCAGCTACATGAAAGACCTGTCACTGTGTATTTAGCTCAGAAGCTTGGCATGGTGTGGCTGTGCAACGTAAAGAACAAGAGCCTTCTGAGGCTGAGAAGTGGAGGAAAGGGATGTGATTTTATCTGGGATCTTTCTCAACCAGTGAGGACTTGTAATTGAAAGCAGCAAGTCTAGTTCTTGTTGTAAGGAGGTGGTGCTGGCAAAGTGTACCGTGAAATAGCCATGGTTTAATGGTATTCAGGTATTTTTCCATTTAGGATTCATTTAATTGTCTTTACTCATTTTTCATTGTGTAAATTAAATAATTACACCAAAAAATGAAATAAACATATTAAACAATATATGTGTAGTGTCAAAACATACAATATTAAGATTCCTTTCCATATATTTATGCAGTGTTGTCTCTGAACAAGGGATTTGAAACCACTGGAAAAGAGCAGAAAAGAAGGAGAGGGAAACTGAACAGGAAAAGAACCAGGAAAAGGAAATACAGGAGGAAAAGGAAGGGACAGTAAAGTAAAATAACCAGTAAAAGGAAAGGTAAGAAAGAAATAGGAAAAAGAAGAAGACAACTAAGAAAAAGTACAAAAACAGAAAAGAAAAAGGAACAAGAAAAGGAAAAAGGAAAGATAAGGAAGACAAACAGGAGAAAGTACAAGAAAGGTAAGAAGGGAAGGGGAAGGGGAAAGGAAAAGGAAAAGGAGAAGGAGAAGGAAAAGGAAAAGGAAAAGGAAAAGGAGAAGGAGAAGGAGAAGGAGAAGGAGAAGGAAAAGGAAAAGGAAAAGGAAAAGGAAAAGGAAAAGGAGAAGGAGAAGGAGAAGGAAAAGGAAAAGGAAAAGGAAAAGGAAAAGGAAAAGGAAAAGGAGAAGGAGAAGGAGAAGGAGAAGGAGAAGGAGAAGGAAAAGGAAAAGGAAAAGGAAAAGGACAGGTAGAGGAACATGAAACGCAAGCAAAAGGAACAAGAAAAGTAACAGGAAAAGGCTAGGTAAGGAAGGTAAACAAGAGAAGGAACAAAAAAGTAAGTAAAGAACAAAACAGAAAAGAAAACGGACAGGGAAAGTAAGGTGAGGAACGGGAAAATGAGAAGGAACAGTAGAGATAAGGCATGGAATGGAAACAGGAAAAGAAAATGAAAAAGGGAAGGAACGAAAAGAAAAATAATAAAAAAAAGAGAAGCAGGACAGTAAAGAGAAGGGAACAGGAAAGGGAAAGGGAAAGGGAAGGAATGAAAAGAAGATGAAAAAAAGAAACAGGACAGGAAAGACAGAAACCATTTTCCTGGTAAGCTGGTGTGTCTGTTAGTTTTAGTTTTCAGCTCTGAGCCGATCTGTATGGGGAAAAGATCCCGTCTGAGCCCGAGAGCTCAAGACCTGGCTGTGGGCACGCAGCGGTTCTCTCGTGAACACACTAAGATTAGCGCCATCGCAAATCACCAAAACAGGAGGACTCTCGACAGCCGACTCGACTGGCTTTTTACATCTCTGAAGCGGGGGCGGTTTATTTTTACATCTGTGTGATCAGGATTTGTTTATCGCGGCGTCTGAGAAGCCCAAGTATCCCCGAGTTGTTTACACAAGCAACCAACCAGCAAATTAGGCCTCAAATCAAATGTAGCGCTGACACGAGGGCCCGCCTGAGAACCTGTCTCCACTCCACCTCTCTGGTTTTACTATGAGTGACATTGCACAAACACGGCCATTTCTGGGGCCCAAATTCCTGCCCTCTCAACACAGATGCGCAAATACTGGCGCTGAACTAGACAAAAAACACGCTACCATTGTGCTAACACACTAACCCGCCACACGCAGAGATAAATGATAGCTTTGTTTTCCTTCTGACAGCTTTATTTCTGTGGGAGAAAGATGAGGCTTGCCCACCTTATGCCTCCTTCTGCCATGCTGCATAATGTCTGCTAGCATGTAATCATGACTGAATTAGCTTACATGACCCGTGTGCCAAAAGCGGCTCTTGAGAGCATGCTAACCCAATCTATGAAACTGACATTGAGACGATTATCCTCCACTTAACTGCCCATTTCAGGCTCTGAATTGAAACATGTTCTGCCAACATACTTAACCGCTTGGCTGCTAAATTGTGAAACGGAAAGGAAAAACACTAGCAAATAGATGGGTTTAAAAGTTTGCTGAAGGACTTGGTGAGCACAGGCTTTATTCGTAGCTGCTACTAGCATGAAGGCGAGTATAATGGGATGTGCTACTGTTGACATGTGGTACGAGCAGGCAACATGCAACCTCTCATTTACTGCACAAAGAAATTAGTCGGCCCCTTTAGAAACACAGGTTGAGGTTAAACAGAACAACAGAGAAAGAGATTAAAACAGCCTGACATTCCTCCCAGAGTCTTTAGTAGGTGTGCGAGTGCAAGCAAACACAGCTAATTTACCTTTCAGTGGTCAAGCCCTCTGGTTCAGCTAAAGGGGAAAAAACAGGTCTCTCAGCGGTTCTTACATGGCACTGATAATGCAGGAAGACTTTGCCTCTATAATATCTCAATCTCTAATATGTATTCTGCACAAGAATGTCACACAAAAACCATGTGTAGACATTTGTAACGAGACTTCTGAAGGGTTTAGATACTGATTTCCTCAAAATCAGCTTTAACACTATTTTTGGCCTTTGCAGCAATAAATCCCTCCTCATTTTTAAAAACTTAGTTGAGAGATGTAATAGCAACCCAGAGGTAAAATTCAAGACAATGTCCAGCTGAACTGCACAGACTGCTGACTTGTCTAAAATTAGCGTATTGACTACAAAATTCTCTAACAGTCCTCCCTCTAGGGAGGGTGAGGAAATGTTCTAATCACAGGCTTTCCTAAAGCAAGTGCTGGTTTTTCTCTTGGTCTTGTGCTGTCAGTTGTTTTCTCTTGTTGGCTTTCTTTCGATGAATTTCCTATAAACTTCTGGACTGCCCTTTTTAGACCTTAGTATATTATTTTCTGATCTCAGGCTATGTTCAGAATGGAACAGTAATTTGCTACTAACAGAATGCTGCATAGTACACACACTGTACTGAAAAACAAGCGCGCTTAATTGTATTGAATAGGCACTTGTAATATACTTTTTGGTGTAAAAAGTATATATATATATATAATATTTTTTTTTTTTTTTTTGGAAACTGTCCTTACAGATAATAAACAGGCCACATAATTGTACCTCAAGAGAATACACTTTCATGACAATAATTCTTAACTCACAAGTACACGTTTAAAAAGTGCACTTTGTAATAGTCAGTAGTTTTTTCATTTGTTCAAGTTTTACTTTATAGTAAACTTTAAATAATTAGCAATATTTTAATAATGTTTGGTCATGCTTTAAATCAACATGCAGTTAATGTCGCATTTAGATAGCAAGTATTATTTGAAAGTGTATTATTCCATAATAATTACTTTTATTTTTCAGAGGGGCTGCCTTTTTAAAGGACTTTTTCATAGTAAGTGAAATAGTTTATAGAATATTATTTAACTATAAATGTTTCAGGTATTATGCCACCTTATTGTCACATGACCTCGTATACGATATAGTATCGTATATGAGTGACGTCCTGCTAACATCTTGGAAATAAATAGGTAAATGTCTAAACATTTGACATTCGAATCAAATAATGAGTTTTAAAAAACAACTAATTAAATTCCATCACACTGGTAACGGAAGGTCAAGTCAAGCTCATTGCATTGTGGGATGCAGTATCTCACGCAGCGTGCTCTGTTGTATACTGCACATTTTGGCAAATGTAGTAGGTCATCTGCATATTTCATATAGAACTTGCTCAAACTGTGCACAGCACACAAATAACATTTCTGCAGTATATATTAAGCAGCATGCTAGTATATGATCACATTACTTGGAAATGCTTAGAACTATAGTTTATCTGATGACATCTGGGCATCTATGCAAGTTATCAAAATTATCTTACATTAATTATAGTGAAACTTTTCTCTGCCTCATGCTGTAAAAAAGTAAATAAACAAGATTAGCATTATAGTTTTTACTCTTGAATAGTGCACTTTCTGGCTATGAAAAGAAGTAGTTATCAAAAGATACTATTATTTCCACCCCTGATGAAAGCACTCTGAGAGAAACTAAAACCTTTCAAACTCACAGAAAGCCTGTTTCCATGCTGTCAGCCCTTGTGTGGCAAGCATTTTAATCTTTCCCCCTAAGAGGGCTAGAAATCTCCAGGAAACAGACCGAAGGTACAAAGGAAAGGGGAAGAATCAAAAGGCAGCAAGAAAGCAACACACTAGGATGGGGTCCGGTTTTGGCCCTGTAGCCTTTGCATTTCTCCTACAACTGCTAGACTGAGACAGGGAGCCATAACGGTTACAGAAAAAAGCCGAAAAGTTGGATTAGAGGGTTGTGAAAATGTCAGATTAAAACGTTAAAAGATGGATCTTGTTCGGCGCTATTCGCACAGTGCCCCACGCATTACTGGGAGCAAACAGGTTGGATTAGGGGTGTGTTCCTTTACATGGCGACAAGAATCTCATTCATGGCAGCTACCTGTGTGGAGGAGAGATAAGTAGCTTTCCGTCAGAAACAAAGAGAAGATTAGCATTCTCTTACACTGTGCTGAAGGACACACCAGGATGCCCTCTGAAGCCCTCAGAGAGGAACAAGAAAGACTTGTGAAGGAAGAACAGATCAAAGCCTGTCAGAGTCCTCTCCTAAATATAGTTAAAATGTTAACATCATGAATCGTGGCAAAAAACATCTGTTCGCTTTTTAAAAAAAAAAAAAAAAAAAGTCACATCAGTGCCATAAATGCTCATTTTAACAATAGATTACCTGTTTTTTTTTTGGAAAATTAGGTCTATGAATGAAAATCTTTAAAAAAACAATGTAGTTGTGAAAGGGTAAAAACAAACACTGAGGAAAAAGCTCTGGCACAAACCTTCAGGAAAAGCAGCTGTTAAAATCATTTGCATGCCGCTAAGCTAAATACATTTCACGACGTAATGGCATCTTTTGTGCACAACACAATGGCACAACAATGCTTCTCTTTTACATGTATATTTTAAACAGAATAGGGCAGGAACGTTATATCTCTGCAATTACTGCTGAATGCATTATGCTTTGACAGTCACATTTGTGTTGGCTGGAGGTGGACATCGTCGCTGCCAAGAAGAGATCTTTCAACTTGCTCCTCATTTCTCATGTGAGGCAGACTGCAAATAAATGCGATTACGCTCGAAATACGGCCTGGATGGACATAAAATTGTGGCAAAATACTGAAAGAAGGGATCTGTAAAATGTTATTGCTGTTAAACAGACCAAAAAAGGGAGAGATCCATTTCAGTTAAATACAACAGCTCAACTCATCCCAATAGCATCTGCCCAGATGGCTTTCCTGGCACATGATATGTTCTGTGATAGCGGAAAAGACGGAAACATGAAATGTCACTTTTACAGTGAAAAGAAGTGCTTTTAGAACAAAGCGGCCTTTTAAGAAAAAAGGTTTTGGGCTTTCACCAGAATTTAAAATGCCTCAGGTGAAATGCTTCCTTCCAAGTGTAAATGCTGGTCGCTTGTTTGCGGCTGATTGCAAAATAGAAAATGGAAGCATATCCTGAGGCAACCGCACTTCCCCTTCCACGTCATTCGGCCTGATTTACTGCATTGATTAGCAAATGGAAAACAAAGAAATTTTAACACTAAACAAACGATGCCACAAATCATTAGCTACGTTTACATGCACCTAGATAAGCTTTGGCTCTACAATTCTGAAAATGTGAATCAGATTGCAAAGAATCTGAAATTGGATTGGATTTGTTCATTCTGACAAAAATTAGTGCATGTAAACATATCAATTCATAGCATAACTCCCCCTTAAAATTTTCATTTAATCTTTTTATTTCAACAAAGATTTTGTGTGTGTGTATGAAGTGCTGAAGTGAAGCACAGCTGTCACCATGGTAAACAACCCCAAAATTTGGTCTTTTCTTGAAAGATAAAAAGCAAAAGATCTTCTTAAGAGCCCTACGACCATAGCTAATCGGATCTAAATCAAACCTCCACCATCAGCAAGTTATCCCTCACACACTCCGAGACACACAGTCTGGATGACTTTGCAGCTTTGACAGAGGTGACTAAGTGAACGCACAATGGCGAACCGGCAGAGGTCCCTCATTATGAGGCCAAACATAGCCGTGACCTGTCCGAACCTGCACGGACACACACCCATTTGAACAAACGCACATCCACGCACACCCAAAGCCACCCACGCTCTATCCCTATAGAGACTAAATGATACAGCACTCAATCAAGTCCCAGCATCACCGCTGGTGATCCATGAAAAACTAACATGCGGCTCACATTTCTATCTTCCAATAATCATCTCCTCAGACAAATGATCGTTTCATGTAGTCTTGATTACTGTGCCGCTCGTAGCTGTCCCCACAAAAGTAGAAGAACAGCATTACTTTCTAATTTTATTGATTCTTCTTTGGCACAATGTGTTCACTTCGAGTTACATTCAGTAATAACTTGGCTAAGAGACAGCGCTCTGTGTGTGTGACATTTCTTCTCCTTAATCTCATTTTATGAGCAGGAGAGAATTTAGTCTGCTTCTCATTAACAAACAGCATCCCGGCCCCAGCAGAGCACTGCGAATGTGGAACGATTTCGAATGTGAATTTGGAAAGCTTCAATAAGCATGCTATTTGTTTAAACATTGATCTCGGAGGATTCGATCGTAAAAGTACACTGTGACTTCCGAAAAACATCAAATTAGTGATGCTTTTTATGCAAACACGGTTTATGTTTATTTGAAAACTTCTCATTAATTTTATCCTTTTCCATGAGTGCTTCTGTTAATTAAACTGCAATTATATCCTGAAATAAATTATTATATAAGTACAAATAAAAATAAGCATTTCAGTTATAACAAAAATGTTAAATAAAAAAATTATATATATATATAGTTTTAAATTTTACGTTTACATTAAAATGTTTATTTTTTATTTATTTATAAAGTAATATATATCATAAAACATTTCTTCTAATTATATATACTGTATATATAATTATATCTTTAACTTTTATCATTTAACTTTTTTTTATCTTTTAACTTTTAACTAATTATATATTTTAACTTTTAGTCTTATGTATATAATGACAAAACATCAAATAACAAATAACCAGCCATTTCCTGTTTTAAGATACTGTATACAAACTCAGCTTTGCTTTTGCATGGGAAAGTGCAAAACATGAGCTTCCTCAATCCAAGTGTTGAACACATAATTCCTGTCATGTTTAATGCAAAACTTCAGTTCAACACAATAAAGCTGAAGTGACTCAGCAGAGAAATCTTTTTTTTTTTTTTGACTCAGCAGGGAAATGCGACATTACATCAAACGCACATATTTTGACAGCGAGAACAAAAACGCTGAAGCAATGCGAAATAAATAGTCGATGTGAATAGCCAGGAATCTTTGTCATTTCGCTGGTAACGCTGTGATTTCCGTGGTGTCACCGGGGTCGCTCACGGGCTGGAGATGGGGTCAGTGAATATTAACTTCATTTACACATGGTTGCAAACAGAGCAGCTTGCACAATGCAGGCCTGCCTGCTCTGCTTAGTAACGTGAGCAGCCGAGCTGACAGGTCACTGCCAGGCTGGAAGATGGATGAGCTGAGCAGTTGACCCTTGGCTTGCCTAAGGAGCCAGCTCTATGGTTTCTTTCCCCTCTGAACAAAGACCCCCAACCAGCAACCGCCCTGCTCGCAACTCCAGCAGCACTAACAGGTCCCGACATCTCCATCAACCCTTGCACACACACACACAAGCAGATTTTGATAGGCTTAGTCTTTTTAGCTCGACACACCCAACCAAACGCTCTTTTATGCAAGCATACACACACTATGGGCGGCTTACCCCCCTTAGCTGCCTAAACGCTGGCACACACACTTCTCTTTTCGAATTGCTCTCTGCTCATCCGTACTAATGGATGCAATTGGACAAGCGGACACTGTGTTAAAAGCAACAAAGCAACCGTGTGCGTATTTGTGTGTGTGTGTGTGTGTGTGTGTGTGTGTTCAGAGCAGCTTTGGCCCGAGGCGCCCGGGTGAAAGTGATATGTGACCAGGTTGAAGGCCTTAACACTCAGTGAGCATCAGGGAGGGTCTGTTGTCAGAGTGACTCTCCTCTGGGAGAACGGCAGAGCAGGAGACTCAGCAGCTCAATCTCTCCCTAAGAGCAAAATCAATAACTTATTACATAACTGCACACTTTTCTCCTTTACAGAGAGAGAGGGAGAGAGAGACAAGGAAGGAAAGAAGTCTTAGGAGGCTTGTTCTAGTATGAAAATGTACTTTTTTACTGTGCTAATATCACAACCAGGACTCCAGAAAATGAAAAGGGAGCCACTGGCTCCTATAATGGATCATTTTGGAGCCAAATAGCTTTGTTGACAAATTACAGAATCGCTCGAAATAGATGGTTGTTCAGAAGTGCTGTTGTCCATGCTCATGTTTAATCACCGTTATCTGCTGTGGTCTAGATCCAAAAGGATGCAAATTAAGCGCTACATATTTATGCTTTACAATTGTTAGACTATCAGTTAGTGTAGAACAGCTGCAAAAAGCTGTGTATTAGACTCACTTGATTCAATTCAACCTTGTACTCTCTATGCTAGACAATAACCAATAAACCAATAATATAACATTTTACAACAAAACTTTTTTAATAAGTACAGTATCTTTATTAACTATCATTAATTAGTTTAAATATTAAACTATTATTAATCAGATCAAATCAAAGAATGACTCACAGTTCTGTCAGTGAATTCATGCAACAGCTGCATGAATCATTGAGTGAGTCTAAGTTAAACCATTAAACCATTTCATTCATTGTTTGGATTGATTCAATAAAAAGAACCAGTTCAAAAGAGTCATTTGTTCCAGAATCAGACATCACTGAACAGTGTTCTTTTTTCATGCTTTTTTTTTTTTTTTTAAGTGGTGTGAATGCCACCTCGGAGAATAAAATTATTTGTTTTATTTTATTTTATTTTATTTTATTTGTGCTTTGGCAAATATTTTTTTTCCATAGTCAAAAGCCTTATAATTGTTTTTATAAGAATCTAGTGAGAATCTAGTGCTTTAATTATAAATGACAGTTTGTTAATCGTTCATCATTTTATCTAAGAACTTTTTTTGATCCAGTAAAACAACAGGAAATGTGATTGCGAACATGAAGCCACTACAACACATCAATAACTGGACTGTCGCCAACTGACAGGCCTGACTGACGACACAACACAATGACAGCTCCACTCGTGTTCAAAGCCACCTTCCATCTGACAAAACCGAGGGGGAAAAACAAACAGTGCTCCGAGAGCACGCCGCTCTTCTCCAAGACCCTGGACGGGCGAGAAGGCCATTATCCATCAGCGGATGATTCTAACCCTGACAGCTTCAGAGCCAACGGGCTTCCCCGAGGAACTCGCCTCCGTTTGAATAATTAAGCCCACTTACAGTTCTCTAACGGATGGCCATATGTAGCCTTTACTTTCACACCTTATCAATCACTTGTGTGTCAGGGCTTTATACAATCTGCCCGCCTCCAACTCCTGGTGGCATCATTTGAAATGCAAAGCACGGCCTTCACTGAGCCTGGGTCTTGCTCTTGCGTCCCTCCACCCCAGCTACTTCTGCAGCTTGTCTCCACAGCTAGTGCCCTCCTTCTGTGTTCTGGCAATCCATCAGGCTTTGACTAACTTCTGTCCAACTATTTGACATCTGGGAGATGGATGGTGTCAGCGCATGCCGTTGCCAGTACCTCCTCCTGTTAGCATGTTAGCCAATGCTAGCTTGTTTTTTCCACTTAGAATAATAAACAGAGGCTTGTCTTGTAAATAACGCAAACTGGAAGAGCAGGTCAACTACCGGTTAATATTAGGCATTTCTTTAGACAAGATACGGTTATTAACGTGACGTGATGTGACTGAGCAACATACGTTCCAACGATTGTTCGCAAAAGCTTAACGAAAAACAAAGAGATCAATGTCTGTCTACAAGGACTCTTTTTCTGCTTCCAAAGGACTTAGTGTCTCCATTTTCTCTGAGTAGCCACTGTTGAACAGAGCTTCGCAAATGAATAGACGCTATTTTTGCTTGAGCTCTATGCAAATAAACTCTGGCATGCTGCTGAACACTTCAAATTGCTTTTTTTTCATCACTCATAACACTGATTCTTGTAACCGTGAGGAGCGGATCTCTGGAAAAGCAGGAAGGGGTGAAGCCACGAGTTACACAAAATGAGCTGAAGAGAGCAAGGGACGGAGAAAGAAAAAGTTATGGGATAGTTCATCCAAAATGTGGGTGAGTAAATGATGACCGAAATTTTATGTTGTTCCAAACCTGTATGACTTTCTTTTTTTCTGTGAAACACAAAAGTAGAAGTCAATGGGGTCATTGGACCCAGTTGACATCCATAGTCTATTTTTCAAAATAGCTTATTTTGTGTTCTACAGAGGAAAGAAAATAATTGATGACAAAATATTCATTTTTGGTTAAACCATCCCTTTAAGAGCTGAGAGAGAGTTTTAGAAGTTTGACATTTTAAAAGTTGGCGGCGTCCCAAACACATGGCACTCATGGCTCAAGACTCGTCACAACATTCAAAAGCATCCGCTTAGCTTGTGTTTACGTAGGAAAACAATCAAAATACTCTGCCAACGGATGCAAGAGTGTGTCGTGCAAATGCCCACTTAAAGGAAGAGGAAGAGAGAAAAGGGAGGAAGAAATGAAAGACACACAATCCTCCATCAGGCATCTGATGAATGAGACGGTCAAAACACATATTTTCATGGCCCTCCTTAGGTTACCCCACTCAATTTTTAATGCAAGACATTTTAGACTTTATCCCGTATGCATGAGCGTCTGTTTGTGTGCGTATCCGTATATAAATAGTGCGGATTTTATAACGGAACACGGTAAGGTGGTGTAAAAACAGGAGCTTTTGAAGGCATCAGGGTCACAGTGCCTTGGCCGAGCCCCTGAGGGGAGGAAGAGAAAGAAAAAGACAACGAGAGCTGCAACACGAGCTCTATACTCTTGGAAAGATCAGTCCTCCATATTAAAAAGATCCCTGTCACTCACAGGCCTTCAGCCCCAGATACCGTGCACTGCATTACTGTTTCTCCGGCAGAAGGGGAAAACACACCAGTATTTTTCAGTCTGGTTGGTGCTCGAGGGGAAACTCTGAACAGGCAATTTAATATCGGGAGGATCGCTAAGAGGAAGTGCTGATGCGGCAGTCTCATGCTCATTTTATTTAGATTAACTACAGTGGTAATATCACAGCCACTCATGCCAGGAGCGACGCACAACTCATAAAGTGACAATGGAAGGGGGCAGGAATCTAACTGGGTGACAGGGTTTGTTTGTTGCCGGCTCGGAGAGAAACACGCAACATTGTTTTTGAGGAATGTAAGATGGCTTTGTGAACAGCGATTAATTCTCTGGAAAAGCATTCGAGACTTTCTGAGAGTTCAGCGTTGCATGCAAATTTCACTTTTATTTATTTCTTTATTTTTTGCTTTGAGTAAGTAAAAAATTCCTGAATGTTTAATAGGTTAAAAAAGGGTGGAATTGTAAAAAAGACATAAAACGCATCCTTTTATAAGGCTTAATGTGTGCCAAATAGCCCATATTACATGGAAGCATCATCAACTTTCTCCTTTGCTCCCTTTCTGGCTTTTGAAATGGCTTTCAGCTTTGCAACAACCTCTCAGCGTGAAGCAGTCTTGCCCATTTTAGCTTTTGATAACATAATAGTGTTCTGAAGCACCCTTTACATGATAACTTAATGATGCAGACGTGTATGTGCACCACATAAAAGCTATCCAAACCTCCCGGAGATATCTGTTAAATCATTACTGGTCTGCACACTTGATAATCTATAGATGTGGAGGTGACCCAGATTGGCGAAAAAAAGGGTGGACGGCCACTTCAACCACACAAAACCAAGAGGTCCTCTCCCTCAGATCCTAATCATGTGTCATGTGACTGCCAAAAAAACAACATTTAGCACCATTAGTGACAGCGATGGCACTGGGAGTGTTTTAGTCTTAATTGCGGAGTATATCAGAGGCGACTGTAATTGCGTTTCCGGTTCGGACACTTCCTAAATAACTCCGGGGCTCCACTGTTTGTTTTCTCTTTCTGTCGGAGTCACTTGAAAGGTCCGGAGAGGGACCAGGGAAGGGGCTGAACCTCCTCCGGACGCAGTGTCGTTTGCGAGCAATTGTTTTGGCTCTGTGCCAAATGGAAAGAGAATAGGAGAGGAGAAGAAAGAGAGCGGGCTGTTTCTGAGAGCAAGGCTGGAGTGCTAGTTATCATTTAATTCCAGTGTCAACGTGCATAAGGCTATAAATTAAGAGCCCACAAATCAAATGACTAACAGGGATTCCAATTATTGTGCCAAGGATTTTTGCCCCCACATTTAATCCATCATTATTATCTCCGCCCAATAAGCATGTTTTTTTTTTTTTTACTCTGCTTTTCTTTTATTAATCGTTCGTCATCTGCTTTGTATTTTTCAGCATGGTTTGTTTTGTTATTGCATTGCTTTGCTGTAATTCGGATGAATTACCTCGCGTTGGGATAATTCTATGCTTGGGCACTCAGTCAAACAATTGGAACAAGGATTGTCTAGGTAAATGGACACATAAGCAAGTCTTACACATAATAATAACTTATTAATTGCTTCATTGTCCTTTCTTCTGTCTCGCGTAAGGTTAATCAGCTGCGCTCTAATACATGCCAACAGATGTGTGCAAATGAAAATAAAGTACTTACGTTCACATGCATCTCCCTTCTGGTGAAATCCAGCTTTGCATATACATTTCCCAATGGGTACCAGCCACTCTCCTTCAGCGCTGCAGTGCATTTTGGGAGAGTTGTCGGCCTCCTCCTCTGCGTCACTGACGCATGTGCCCTCCACTTCCACCAGCGACGAGAACTCAGATCCCGTCACCGTATCTGGGAACGTGGCCAGGTTCTCAATAATCGACCAACACTTCTTGTAATACACTTTGACGGAGACCAAAGCGATGCAGGCACCTACATCCTGAAAGGCCAGGTAGAAGCCTCGGCGGGAGAGGGGCCCGATTATACGCACCTCCGTGTTGAGCTTCATCTTTCTTTCCCCCAGGTCACCCTGAGTGAAACTCTCGTCCGCGGCTATAGTGTCAATTTTCACATACTGACTCTCCCTTATATTCCTGCCCACCTCCACGTCAGTTTCCTGGTAGTACAAGTTGAATGTCTCCTTGCAAGAGCCAACCACCCCTGGAAGGCTGTTACAATCCCTCAAGGTAAACTTCAGCTCCACAAAAATCCTCTGGGCATCGCCCTTCTCAATCCAGTTAGTCCGTAGCCAATTGTTCTGATTTGGCTCCATGACCTGGCAGACCTGGTATGTGCGAATGGGTGTGTAGTTTTCATCCAAGCCGCTGATCTCTTCCCACTGAGAAAAAGTAAAAAGCAGTTAATCATCATTATATCGTGTGCTGTACTAAAACACTCAGAACTAACCGCAAGGGAGAATCTTACAGCGTGTTAAAACTGGCCTCTGTGTGAACAAATGCACATCTCCTTGCTATAAGCTGATCTGGTAACACTTTAGAATAGGGAACACTTATTCACTATTAACTACGACTTTTCCCTCAATACATTTCTAACTTGCTGCTTATTAATAGTTAGTAAGGTAGTTGTTAAGTTTAGGTATTGGGTAGGGTTAGGGATGTAGAATAAGGTCATGTAGAATAAGGCATTAATATGTGCTTAATTACTACTAATAAATGGCTAATATTCTAGTAATAGGCATGCTAATAAGCAACTAGTTAAGAGACTCTAAAATAAAGTGTTACCGATGATCTACATGAATTCATCTGCAGCCAGGTGCTTCATTTTTTTACATCTTTTGCATAAACTGAGAATTTGAAATGCCTATCTTGTCGAGAGTTTTGACTTAAAATATTCATTTTTAGTGATCTGCAATTATATGCGCAATTCTGATAATTGTTGGCATCTGTCGATCAATACGAACACTTATAAGCACATAAAAAAAGAATCTAATAAATGTATTGCAGAAATTAGGCTATCTCATTCCCAGTAGTAACAATGTACACTAACCAGTCAGAATGTTTCCATTTATAAACTCCATTATAAAAATGTTCATCTGAAAAAAAAAAGTGTGCTAGTGTGTGATGACATCAAAATTAACTGCTTTTAATTCAGTAAAAAACATTAATTTATATGACTCAACCCGACTGCTTTAGGTTATACCGGCAAAAGTAATTTTCTGGGCTTCTTTTAAATAACTTTCACCTGGGCTTAAATTCCATTTATGCTGGGTTTCTGTTATTGTTTGTTTTAACAATTAAAAAAGTTTTTAATTTGTTCAAACACAATACTTTGACCTCAATGACTGCAAGTTTATAACTCATAAAAGTGAGCAGAACTGACAGAAATTTAGTTAAATGAATAAAACCAAACATGTTGTTACAAAGATGAAAACATTTTTAAAGTAAAATAAGATTCAATGCACTCAAATCACGATTAACAACATAAAAAAAATCTATGAAAAATCTAAACTTTTTAATTGCTGTGACTTTTTTAGTTATGACTTTTCAGAATAATTTTGTGTTCTAAATAATTGTTAAAAACGCCTAAGACTTACAAAAACAACAAAACATCATAATTAAGAATGTAACAAGTTAATATACTAAGTTCAGCAGAAAATCACTCAGTTGGCCTTAGTTGAAGGACTTTAAAACAAACGCGTCTGTATTTTACGCCTTCCTTGAACCTTTTATAAAACTAGTTTAGGATCGACAAACAACTTTTAAAAGAAACAAAGCCACCTTCGCATAAAGTAAAACCAAATTATCCATTGTTTTGCGTTTTAGAAACATTGTGATGTGGTGCAAAGACTTACAATTGGGGGGAAAAAAACAACACATTATGCCACCACATAATTTTAGGTTGCACTCAAAATACTACAAGCAGTAAGCGCATTACAGAAGAGGTGAAAATCATATATGTTTCCTGTAAAGCAGAAGTTGTAAAGTTTCCAGCTTACCCCGCTTGGAGGAGACGATATCCATTCCAGCTCTGTCTGCTGCGCCTTTGAATCCAGCAGGATCACTGCCGACGACACATAAAGCGCACACTTACAATAATGCATCTTTAATTGTGATTAATGTTTGCCACACATCTCGTTCATATTCCAGAAGCATTTTAGATCGCGAGCGAGCGCAGATACAAACCAAATGTGAGAGAGCGCGCGAGTTTGACCCATTTTCAGCAGACAGCGGTGGAGATTTATGGCAATAAGCATCTCGCACCTCTGAAACCTGTGCGACACCTGTTCGTGTGTCAATATAACCGACGGGCACGCTTTCGCTTTTGGTGTAGATCGAGAAATCGGTAAAGTTCCTTCGTTTGAACCGTGAGAATATTATGCGGATACGCGCGCGCGCAGAGCACGTTAAGAACGACTTCATCGCGTGCGAAATTAATCTCTGTTTTGTTATTTAAATGCATTTCGTTGAAGCGTTATCTGGTTTTCGCATGACTAAAAGGAGCTGGTTAAATAATAAAATTAATAATTTGATTAAATATTGTAAATAAAAAACTCTCAAAAGGGCATTCGCTGAGATCAGAACCTTAATTTAAAAAATAAATAAATTCGTCATTGAGTAGATTCAGTAATCAATAAACCTCAAAGTGAACTACAGCAAACAGCCATAAGATCAACTGGATCTATTTATACCTTATAGCTACAGAACTGAATGATTCTTTAATTTCATATTTCAGCAAGGAGACACATAGGATACCTTCGGCTTAGACTAGCCTATATGTAGCTAATATAGTAGATGTTGATTTGTGATATACATATTTGCAGTGCAGACATGTATGGTGGAAACACACTGCTCTTTATACTAAATCTGTAGGCTACTCGATAACTTGGTAATACAGAAGCACTTCTATTGCTTAATTATTGCAGGAGGTTTCTATCCCGGACAAATCCTTTACTGCTACTACCTGAAGCTGATCCCATGAGTATTTTAAAATAATAAGCGTGATACATGTTGCAGTCAAGTTGCAGAATTGACTGTTTACCTACTGCTCGGTTGGTTAACAAAGGCACATCAAGTAGATCTTTTTCAAGTTTGGTGTTGCTGTTGTCTCTTTGCAGTAAATGGAAAGCACGTAGTGTTTTCCGATAAAATGAGAACGTGATAATGAGGAGATACAGGGCTGTGAGGTTTAAGCTTAGCCAGATAATATTGTCTATGATGTTTAGCTGCGATGTGCAGTTGTAAATCGTCTTCGTGTCTCATTAGCGAAAGTCTGTGCGTCAAGGAAATACATACTCATGATATGAAACACAGTCAGGCGTATATCGATGTCTTATGTGTGATAATAAAAAAGGCTGTCTGTTTGTCTCTCAGACTGTCGATACTGTATCTGCTCTAACTACTGATTTGCTCGTCCTCGCGTTCGCGCTGTCAGGATGCAATGAAGGAAACTTTAGCACTCACCCTCTCTTGTGTTCTGTGCTATTCCAGTGCTCACATAAAAACATAAATGAAGGCAAAATATAGTCCACAAACACGAAACTGAGGTGCAAACCATGGTGCAGTTGAAAGTTGGATAAACACTGTGCGCTTTTTCCAACGCGGCGTTCCCTTCCCATTGACGACGCTCCGGCAACCAGCTCTGGGTGAATAAAACAGCCGTCTCTCACTCAAATAGCATCGGCAGCTGAGAGGCGGGGCTTAGAGCATTCGGCGTGTCACTCATCTTGACTGACAGAGAGCACACCCACATTTAGCTCGCGAAAGGCTGTCTATGGGAAAACGAGGACGAATCATCTTGAAGCGAAGGCGGATCTTCAATTTTAGTCTAAAACCGACAACGGATTCAGAAACTTTAAGATTAAATACTTTGTTGGACAATGTAGAAAATCGTTTTATATCAAGAAAAATAGATACAATTCTAATGTCCGGCTCGAATTATTGTACTGGAAGTTAATACTTAAAACGCTATGGGTTAAATGAAAAGTGAAAACAGTGAGTACATCAAAACAAACTTTTGAGAACTGGTGAGATACCTTTCCCTGTAACACCACTTGCACGGAAGCCTACTCTATCAAGATAAGACTTGAACCTTGGGTAGGGCAGGCAAGCATGTCACGACATCCGAGGAAACGTTTATATTTTTCCCAAGTCATTGAAGAGCATTGCATCATCAGCAGATAAATCCTTAGCAAACCTCATCATGCCTGTCGTGTCTGGCAGCTCTTTTTAAAACACATACTCATAGCTTGCAATGTCAAGACTTTGTTTAGTCACTAACCTAACAGCACATTACCGTTTGAGTTGCATCAATA
>JAFVLL020000681.1:0-16063 GCA_021397915.2 Tor tambroides
GAGTGAACTATTTAAAGTTTGAAAAACCCATATATGGAAAAGACTCTGTTCAGGAGCTAGAAATACATGCATGAAAAGCTATTGATCACCTTCAAGAACACATATATGGTAAAAGATACCTGTCCCGAAATACAACGGAGCATATTTGGAATACTGTAGAACAGCTTCAGGCATATATATATACGAGTGTTAAACAGACATTCGAGAGTTACCTTTGCAAACCGTAACTCGACTTTGTTGCCTGTTCAATAAAGTCTACTGGCTTCAAAACCTCTCTGGCAATTTATTTTGAACAAGGAAAATTCTACAACAGTGTATGTCAGTCTTGTTTACTGTTGTTTGTCAGAGCACAATCACAATATATGGCGAGCTAAACAGACAGCACTTTTGACCATGTGTGTTCTTCTCTGCCCGTGTTTAACTTCACGGCTGCAAATACACACGATCAGCTGTGCATCGTTCTACTGCAGAAAACGCTCTTCTCCCGCCAGGCACACTTCCAGGAGAGTGTCCATGTTTGCGGTCTTTGCAGTTCCGGTCCTGCTGTTGCTGAGGCACAGTGGCGATTGAGATCACGGGGATCACATATGGATCTAGCGGACAGATTGGAGACGGGTCTCTCCCTTTCTCTGCCTTTTGCCCCTGGACTTAGTGCTTTCTCTCGGGGTTCGGAAGTCTGTGCTGCGGTCTCTATAAGTTTCAGAGCCTTTTAAGCTTCCAGGTCTTTACATCACCCCGCCTGTGATGTCTCGTCATTCCATTGGACTCATTTCACAGATGCTTTAAGACATGGTCACGCAGAAATATTCCCAAAGCATTTTGATTCAGCATCTCATTCCTTCAGGGGACTAGGGTTACATATGTAACCTAATGATGTCCCCGTTCAGTTAGTCACTTTTGACATTATGTTAATGATTGATGAATTGGGGGATTTCACTAGAATGTAAACTAAACTAGCCAATATGCAATGAAATGTGATGATTGCATCATAAATATAAATAGGCAATAGGTACAACCCATACTCAGCTTTTTGCTCTAAGGGAGCTTCCATGTTGGTAGAACAGTACTACAACAGTGGTCGTTTTTCCCGTGTCGAGTGGGTTGCACACATTAGGCTGCACTACCCTCTGTTTGTGTTGCAGGCGGCCATCTCCCCTGTGTGCTTCAGCACACTGAAAGAGCTATTTCCTTAAAAGAGCATTCAAGTCTTTCTAAAGATGCCTTCCACCCGTGCGTTCCTGGATGCGGTCGTTACCTGGCTCTGGGTGATGGTCACGATCACTGCCTCATGTGCCTGGGCATTAAGCATGCTGTCGGTCTCTGCATCGGAGGGCAAGCCGGAGCTCTCTGGAGAGGAAGATTCCACGAGACTGGATGATTGGTTTCTCGGGGTGGGTCGCGCTGGTTCTCAGAGAGGGCACGGAGAGTGGTGGATGGGCCAGATCCGTATCACACTCATCCTCCTATCAACAGCGGGCAGCAGTGGGCAGTTCAAGAGCACTATCAAAGGCCCTATTCACACACCCTCTGCCCAACCGTGGAACCAGGTAGGTGTTGAACTGCACTCTCAGACCCTGCTTTGGCCTGGCCCACGAGCCACACAGCTGACTGCGGGGCCTTCACAAGAATGCGTTTCCCCCAGTGACACTGTGCAAAGTCAGGGAGGATGAGGAGCAGGTCTTGCTCGTTGCACCTTACTGGCCCAACCGGACCTGGTTTGCAGAACTGATGCTCCTTGTAACAGCCTCTCCCTGGTGGATTCCTCTGAGGAAGGATCTACTTTCTCAGTGACGGGACACCCTGTGGCACCCGCGTCTGGATCTCTGGAGACTCCATGTCTGGTCCCATGTCTGGTCCCCATGTGGAGGTTCTAGGTGACCTACCCCACGAGGTAGTGGACACCATCACTTTGGCCCGAGCACTGTCTATGAGACAAACTTATGCCTTGAAGTGGAACCTGTTTGTCGAGTGGTGATCCTCACACCGAGAGGAACCCGAAGATGCCTGATCAGAGGGATGCTTTCCTTTCTGCAGCAACGGTTGGAGCGAAGGCTGTCTCCCTCCACCCTTAAAGTCTATGTTGCTGGAATATCTGCAAATCATGACTCTGGGGATGGTAAGATGGTAGGGAAGCATGACCTGGTCATCAGGTTCCTTAGGAGGGCAACCCCCAACATGTTCACTATAGTCTTCGTGGTGAGCCAGTATCTTCCTGTGTTTTCACCTGAAACTGGGTAGAAGCACTGAGAGACCCTGGCCTAGTGTCGGCTTGCTATGTCACAAATTGGGATACTTGCTCCAGAGAGTTCCATATTGCATACCCTGTCGAGCTCCTCCATCACCCTCGGCAGCCAGATGTGGTGGAGCCAGGCCTTCACTCGATGTATCCGTGAGAAGCCGTTGGAGGCTGGGTGCCATATGTAGTCAACCTGAGGGGATCCCATATGTGTACTCCTTCCAGAGGTGGAAAGTAACTAATTACAAATAATTTTGTTACAGTACTTGAGTACATTTGTATATTTTTTCTACTTTCTTGAGTATAATTAAATTACTAGTGGTACTTTTACTCTTACTTGAGTAAAATAAAACTAAGGTATTCAACTTCGCTACATTTATTTTTCACCAAAAGTACAAAGTACAAAAAAAAAAAAAAAAAAAGACAAAGGAGGCGCCGATGGAGAAACAGAGCAAGCTGGCGTTTGACAGGCACTTTTCAAACTTCTGGGGTGGAGCCCTGCGCTAATAGCCAAGAGCCAATAGCCAATAATAGACAGGGCTGACTTGGGTAAAAAACAAAACAATCAAAACTTCCTGTTCAGCTGGGGGCGGGACGTTCAAACCGTGCTTTTCTTTGACTGTCAATCATCGCGTTGTCATTTTGAATCAGCATAGCGTTTCATATTTTAGTGAATGTGAGTTATGCTCTGATTTTAAATCGGAATTTTGTCAGCTCCTGAAATGGGTTCATACTGTTGATATTACCAGAGCACACAGCAGTATGATGCAAAGAGAAGAGATCCAGGCAGACAAAGACTTCCCGTAAAAGTGTGGTTTATTAAAAATCAATTATGATAAGTATAAGTGATACTGATTACAGATGATTTAATGTTTAAATATGAAAATTAAAAAGAAGAGATTAAAAACTGGATACAATATCCAAGCTGAACAGATTCTTCTTAAACTATGACAAACGTCTAACAACCTGAGTAATCTGATCTGAGTATAGTAATATTCAAGAGCCGAGAGATGAAGATCTTCAGAGCATGCAAAGATAAAGATTGAAGATGCCAATTTGAAGGAGTATTATATAGGCTTAGATACCTACGTCTTCATGGAATATTCTCGTCTGATCAAGAATGTTCTTGTCTGATCAGCAAAATGTCAAAATTATTTACCTACTATTTTCCTTTCCCTCCCCCTTACTTAGATAATGTCAGAGCAAGGTCAACTTGACTTGTCGGAGGAGGTTGTTGTGGTTTTTACACCCTTTGAGCAGAAACAGCAAGCTCTGCAAATCTTCCAATATTGCTAGGCCCAGAATATTCGTATGCTCTATGAAGAGATGGATACAAATCGAACACTTCCGTGCATATAAAAACATTATGCATAAAGAATAAGTTTCCAACATCCTGTCCAACATAAATGGAACATAACAAGGTGTACTTTTATATGTCAGACGAAGGAACGAAAGACATAAGTGCAATACGTCAGTGGAACATGAGCATATCTAAAATTAAGCATTAGAACACAGATGTATACGAAGAATAAATGCAGTATACCTGTGCACTAAATCTATGAATAACTGTGAATAGATACAGAATAAAATCATTGAAAAGATGAATATATCAGAAAGAATACATATTGATAATAAATGCTTAATGAATGTGGAATTATCTGTATTTTAGACACACCAAGTATAAGTAAATAGAAAACTCGGTTGATAGAATTATTGCATGGATGGAGCAAGAACAATGTAAGTGTCTGTAATACATGCACACAGTTTAGTTGAATTGTAAAAACCGCCCTCTTTAACAGTGCAGTTAAACTAAATGTACGAAGCTAAAATAACCTCAACATTAACAACAATATTGAAATAAGAGCGCATGCATTTTTACATGCATCTGGCTGACAGATCAACCATGATTTATCTGTCAGTCAGATGCATTTTAAATCACTTTTTCTGTGTGCGTGCTTTGGATGTGTGTGCACATGGGCGAAGAAACGAGATCTCTGTATGACCAGACAATTTATTCATATCCAAAACGAGACGATGTGAACATGCAGTGCATGTTTCATTCATACCCAAAAGTCCAAAACGGCCTCATAGAAGTAATATATAATAACTTAAGATGTGCAGGAAATCCCTAATATGGACAACGGCATCCTGCTTTGGCTGTAGCAAAAAAAAAAAAAAGAGAGTTAATTTCAGGTCATTTCCAGGTAATAAATATAGTATATGAATAATGCAGTGCTAATTGACATAACATTTATTACAGTATAGAAACTATTCTGCCTTATTGTGTGTTTGCATAAACCAATCCTAAAATTGTCATTAGGAAAATACAGAAAAAAATATTATACAATACAAATGATTGGTTATCGTCCAGCAGTGTATTTGATTTCTTAGCCAATTAAAAGACATAAGAAAAAATAAAGCCTGTCAATACAAAAGTCAAAAGTTTTCTTTTTTACATTTCTGTCCTCCTCATTTCTGAAATAATGTCTGCGCCCCTATGTGTGAAGTACACAAAACAGAGCATGAGTCTTCTTGTGCTTGAATGGTTTAAAGACATATTAAAATGCGCACAAAGGAATCGATAAAAGTTTTCGAAATTTTAATTTTATAACAAGTAGATGATTCCTGACCTTAAGCATTCTACATCCTACAGAATTGGAATAGATTTTGGATTCCCAAGCCTTAACATGTTAAATAAAATGCTTTTTTTTTTTTTGTCCTACCAAAAATGTGCCTGGAGTCCACCTTTGTTATTATAACAAACTACACTTTCAATGTGATTTTAAACCATTCAAGTCAAGAAGACTCACGGGCTGTTTTCTCTGCTGCACACACATCCTTGTGTAAGTGTTCTTTAGCCTGTCGATTTTTAGTCATAGTATTCAGCAAACTATGAAATATTTTGCAATAAGATGATGTCTAAGATTTATTAATTAATTTATTTATTTATTTATTTATTACCTTATTGGAATATAAATTAGGAATTGACAAGAATTGGAATCATTAAAATTCAAACGATGCCCAACCTTACCCATACCTCATGTTATTTTTTTACTGGCACCTTTCTATTCACACTGTTTTAAACCTTTTCTTTTCTTTTAAACCTTCACTTACCCTTCTTTGCTTTTGTCCTTCTTAAAAACAGCCACATAATCTTATACGTGAATGTACTTTTCAAAATTAGTTATAAAACGGTTGCTCCTGGCAACAGGGATAGGTAATAATGTTTGCTTAACATAGTGTCAAACATGATAATTTATGAGACTAAAATCATGTTTTGCTCCAAAATCACTATATAACACCAGTCGTGTTTGAAACAGTTAGCTTCTGTGGTTCCATGTTGCTTCTTATCACAGTGGGACAGAAAATATTTTTTTATAAAATTCTATACTGTGATACAAGCTATGTCAATTAGCATTGCATTGCAATTGTGTGTTTATTGTCTTCCATGTTTCATCAGTCGAAGTGTCTCTATCTGCATGTTATTCAGTTGTAGTGATATCTGATGCATTTGCCCATATAAGGGATTTCCTGGTCTCACTTGTGAAACGGACATTACAGTACATGGGTGTTAGGATTAGGGTTAACCCTGCTCCATAATGCTCACATCATCTCATTTTGGGTAAAAATAAAAAAATAATACTAAAGTACTTTGTAACACAGTAACTTGAGTAGTTTTTCAGCAAACTACTTTTTACTCTTACTTTAGTCATAGTATTTTTCAGTACTTTTACTTGTACTCAGGTAAATTATTCCTTAAGTAGCAATACTTTTACTTAAGTACAATTTCTTAGCACTCTTTCCACCACTGATTCCTTCATGGTGACTGGCCTTCCTGGTGCGAGCCCTGGCCTATACTCTAACAAGGGTTGCAGGAGGCTTGCACAGGACATTGGAAGGGGCAGCATCCGTGGCACTTTGGTAGGGGTTCACCAATTCGTCGGCCATCGACATGATGTTGAAAGAAACCGACTGAAAGGGAGTGTCTCAGTTACGTTTGTAACCCTCGCTCCCTGAAGGAGGGAATGGAGATATCACATCCCGTTGCCGGAGTTGCTGTACCACCACTGAGCAGCAGGGTCACCAGCTTGGCTCCTCAGCGAAAACCTGAGCAAGCATTGCACCTGCTGTTTATTTATACTTACAATATGATCAATGGTAGCTGGATGCAATCATTACCTGCTAATGTGCAATAGCTTACACTCAAAATACAATGGTTTCGCTTGTCTAATGAGGTCCCCCAATTATTTGTCATTAACGCAATATCTCCATTTCTTTTTTCAGGGAACGAGGGTTACATACATAATAGTACCATAAAATGATTGTTATGGGCATCTCTGTCTACCTCTATCCCATTTTTTGTAGATGTGCATAGGAATCAAAGTATCACAATTTCAGAATGTATCACAGTTCATGCAACGTAAAAGATGTACACTGCATGAAAAAAGGGTCAAATCTGGTAATATCTGGTAATGGTAAACTGCTGTGTAATTTCAGGTTTGGCCTGAGCCATTTTACACAGAAAAGTACATTTCTAGAAATACCCATGTACTCCGGTGTACACGGACATATACAGGAATCTGTGAAGTTTCATGGACATTCATTCTCAGGTGGAGGGAGGCAGTGGGCCAAGGTTTCACAAAACAGCCTCAAATTAGTCTTAATATTATTGAACTCAAATATAGCTAGCCTTATTATTTTTGACAGAGCCATTAGAGAACATATCTATGTATTAAATTATAAGTTTTTATTCCCCAGTTTTATTCTTTCCATATTATTTCACATAAATTAAGACCTTGTCCTTTACTGGTGTATCAGGAGAAGTGGTTTCTCTAGCAGTATCCACACCCCACCCCCTGCTACAAAGACTTTTGTGTTTGACCTCATCTCAAGTCACACTTCTTGTGGACACCAGCAGCTACAGATTGAAACATTTGTAAGATTGCACAGTTTGAGAAGAATCCACTTCAACATCATTCACAAACCAGGTAAGACTGATTATTTATATTGTGTAAAACTAATATATTTAATGTCAAAACTATATTTATACCGTAATTTTTCTCAGATAATGTTTTCTCTTTTCTACAGTATCCTACACACAAGACTGGGTTAACTCACCTTCAGAGATTATAAATGGTAACATAAGTTCAGAAGGTTTTTGCAATGTTTTATCATTTTTTGTATTGTTTCGCCTATCCAATTAAATATTTTACTTTACTAAACACATGTCTTTTAGGTATCCTGCAGGAATTACATTGAGGCTATGTGGAAGAAGTTTTCATAGCTTCACTCCGGAAAGGCCCAGCTGAAACAATCACAGTTGTGGCAAAAAATAAATAAAAAATAAAAATAAATAAATAAATAAATAAAATAAAAAAGCCAGAGAGACAGTAAGTTTAGAAATTTAATAGGGTAATAGCCTGTAGTGATTATTGTCAACATCACTGTTGATTTGCAGTTGCTGGTAAACAGAGACAAACACAAAAAGAGCAGACAGAAATGGTGGAGCTCAGTGTAAGATGTGTAAGATGTTGTTGATGTGGATGCACACAGGATCTACAGTGAGGAATGGAGTCTGCTGGGACACTTTATTTCATGCGCTATTTACTGCATTTGTTTGAAATCTTTCATTCAGAGTAGATGTTGTATTTTTAAATGTTGTTTTCTGTTGAAATTGTTTTCTGACTGTTTTTATGTTTTGGATACTATTTACTATGTTCCCCTAATAAAGACAAACAATCAGTCTGCCCATCTGGTCTGCAACCAATCACATCATTCACCTGTAAGGTTTTGGGAGGGATATATTCTAAATGTAACCAATAAAGTCACTCTTCTGTAAGGGTTTTGGGTGAGATAAATCACAAGTTTACCAATGAAATGACTTTTGAGGAAAGTCTGTGTGCTCAGTGGCCCAATAGCTGTCTGGTTTAGGGGTGGGTTTAGGTTCAAATCAACCTATCCAGTTTAACATGAATGACCAAAAGGGGAGGGCACAGTGGCACAAAGGTGTGAAAGCCCCTTCATTTAGGGGAATACTTGCCATGGCAACAAATGCCTGTTGCACAGAAGAATACCTTAGTAACATCCATACAAATAGGTACATATTCGGCACTACATGGTATTTCCCGTGTCTGGTCAGTAATACTCCCAGATTTGTCCGAAAATCTGCGGTGTGTACAGGAGTTTACTGGCCCATATACAGCTCTGCAGTGTTATTGTGTTATCTAGAATTGGCTAACACAAATATATATATATATATATATATACAAATATATATACAGTATATATACACACACACACACATAAAAAAATTAATTCAGTAAACATTCATTATGCTGTGGTCTCTGACCTGATGGTGTCCCTTGAATACACAACTCCAAGAATGGCACTCTCATATAGATAGGCTGGGAAGTCTGGCGCTCTGGAGCATCGTTACCAAAGTACAGAAGGTCAAGTATATAAGAAACCCAGGTGGTACCTAGACAGTGTTAGAAACATAACAACTGTCAAAAAATGATGAAAACATTGTAAACACTGTAAAACTTTCTGCATTGGACTTCTGTAAAAGATTTCAGGTTACATTTTATATATGTAGGGTTAGGGTTATATAAACTATAAGTATTATATAAATTCTATGCATCTTCATTGTATATCTTTCAATTAAAGTGGGGGAAAATCACATTATGAAATACATTTTTTTCTCTAATGCACAATGGCCACAATCATTGGTACCCCTAGAAATCCTCATGAGTACAATATCTCTAAAGTATATTCTCATTCATACTTTTTTTTCTTCAGGTACTACTACTAATACTAAAAGTCACAAAAAAAAAAAAAAAAGCAAAACAAAAGCAAATAGTAAGAATAATTTATTCATGTCGCATTGCATGCTGGGAGCTGCGGATGAGTTTTGATTGGTACTAGCAGAATGCACTGCAACGTGGAGCTTCATGTTGATTGTCACCATCTTGGCTCCTAGCCGGGTATCGACCCACCATCGCCTCAGGACTCCGCTCCCCCGGGTGCACCTTGTCGCTCCATCCCCCCGGCTCTGTTGGGCTCCTTCCTCCCGCCAGCTACACCTAGGTCCTCAGTCGCTCTGGCTCCGCTGCGGATCTCCGGATCTCCGCCTCAGTCGCCAGAGCCCTCGGCTCCACCCAGGCCCCCCGGATCCTCGGCATCCCCCTGGCTCGATGGCTCTCCGTCTCCACCTCGAGCTCCTCCTCCACCTGCTCCGCCATCGTTAGTCGGCCCCACGGAGTTGGTGGCCATTCCTCCTCCATGGCTCCTCTATCCGTCGGCTCTACTGTGGGTTGACATTATGGCTGTGGCCTGGGTCCAGCTTGTCTCCTCCTGCTCCGGCTCCCTCCTGTCTCCTTCCTGGGTCCTCCCTCCTTTGTTGCTGCCCTGGTCTCTGTCTGTCTGCTCCCCCCTTCCTGGTGAAGTTGTTACGGTGCGGGACACACCTTCCGGGAGGAGGGAGTGATGTCACGCCTCTAAACGGTTTTGTTGTGTTTTTTCTCCCCATGTGTCCCCAGTTTCTTCCCTGTCTGATTAGTTCATTCCCTGCACCTGTGTTTCAGTAATTATCCTGTGTGTTTAAGTTCCTGTCTGTGTGTTTCTCCCCTGTTGGGTCTACTTTGTTGCTACGTGTGTTGTTCTAAGCTCCTGCTGTTGTTATTCCCAGTGATTCCTCGATTAAAGACTGTAAAATGTCTCCTTGTGCCTTCTGTGTGTTCCCTACTCAGCGTACTGTGACAATAGCCTTCTTTGATCATATTTATCAAGGGCACAGATAATTCAGTTGTATGTTGATTTTTTTTGTTGTAACATATGCTTTTTTGTTACATTTTTTGTGATCACACTCAAATTTTTGTTACAAAAAAACTGTAACAATTATTTTGACAGTGTTCATTAGTGAATATTTTCAGAATTTTATTTATCAAATATATAGCTTTAATTGTCAGTTGGAAATAAGCAAACAAGCAAAACATTTGGTATTGCCATACCAAAGCACTATTTTTCACCCACAAATTAAAAATAATTTATATTACCAAAATGTTTTGGTAGAATGACTTGAAGTGGAGGTAGAGAAATTGCTCAGGTTTTATTATAAATATCTAAATTTTTATTTTGAAGGTGAACGGAAGTCTTAAGACTTCTACACACTACATGATTTTAGCAATCCCATAAAATTATTACAAATCACACTGTGCGACATAGATCTAAAAAACTTGGGTAAGACATGTATGCAGACTGTACGATGATGACACCTAGTGTCATCAGCATGCACTAGTGGTATAAAAAGAGCAGGACAAAGCACAGTTTGGCAGTTGTAGTTTTTATGTTTGCTGAAAAAAAGAGAAAACTGTAAAAGTGGAAGTTAAAAGACTTTGAGGTAAGCAGTTTTAAGTTTTAACGCCGTCGCGTTGATCAACACGCCATTTCATGTTGCATTTTTATTGGCTGGTCAGTAAACTGGGGTCGTAGCAGCAAACACACTGTGCGACGATCATGCTGAATTTCTGACACTGCCAGAAAATGATTGCAGGCTATATTTGATCACAAGACCTTGACAATGGCCATCTTTGAACTTCTCTCACTGTACAATATTGGACCCATGATCAGGAAATCGTTCAAGAGCCACGATCACAGAAATCACCATGATTGTTTTCCATAATGCCAATCTTTCTTCTGGGACAGCTGAAATTGTGCAGTGTGTAGAAGGCTTTAAGGGATTGGAATCACATGAGGTTGAGTAAATGAAGACAGGATTTTCATTTTTGGATGAATTATCACTTTAATAATTTAAGAGATCATGTGATGAGGAATCTAATTTGCCTTGATCTTTAGAGATATAAATCCAGTCACCATGAAGTAATACAAAAGGAGCATTAGAGATTCAATATTCTTCCTAAACACCTGAATAACTAACTTTAAGAGTAAAATGCAGTGAAGCGGTCATGTCACATGCTGACAGTTGTTTTTTTAAACTGTAAAATGCCCTCACCTGCTTTGGGGTAAGTGGCGATTAGAATGTCATCAGGTCTTGCCTGAAAGTTTTTCACTTTTTCCCAGTCGTCAGTGAAGTAGTGGGTCATAGAAATTCCCTCAAAATCAAGCAGCTCTGGTCGACTAGTTAGTTTTATCTGTAATGTTGAAAGGTGTGTTAATGCTAAAGCTACACAGCAATGAATGATTATTAGAAAGTCCAGGGGTCAGAAAGTAAAGGTCCTGCTATATGTTTATTCCACCCATGAACTCAGGGGAGGGGAGGGTTAAGATGTAAGGCATGGGTCAACAGTGTAATTAGGGGCCAAGCCCAGAATGGGCTGTAGCCCCTATTGTAATTGTATGTTTTCTTCTTCTTCTTCTTCTTCTTTGACCCAAAATTGGTTCAGAGGCTGTATCTCGGCCAAACTTTGATCAATCGAAATGAATCTTGGTATGCTTCATCAACACCATGATCTGAGGGTCCATGCCAAAGTTGGGAACAGCGCCACCTATGGGTCGTGAGATACCAAAAATGCACATTTTCGCTTATAACTTTTGAACAGTAAGTCAGAAAATTATAATCTTTGTGTCTATGGATTCCTTGGGTCATGCCGAATCAGAGGATGTCAATTTTGCCAGGATTGGCTGAACCACGTGTCCGCCATTTTGACATTTGTCATAAATTGCAATATCTTTTGAACCATTTGACAAATCTGCACAAAAATCGGTAGGGATCATGAACACAATGCCCCGGAGGTACCCCGGAAGAATGAAGACAGCGCCACCTAGTGTTCCAAAGATATAACGATTCTTGCAAAAACGCTTATAACTTTTGAAATTGTAGTCCAATATGTGTCATTTTTATGTTGTTTCGTTCCCTGGGTTATGCCGATTCTGACGATGTCTCATTTGTCATTTTCCAACATGGTGTCTGTCCGCCATATTGAAGTAAATTAAAAACAGTGTTTTTGCTACTCTTCCTACAAATTTTGTTCAATTTTGTCCAAAATCTGATCATACGATCTTTGGACCGAGCCGCACAGAAATGACTGAACAGATTTTTGATATTCACTACCGTTCCCGAGAACTTCTTTGGCAAGCTAGAGCGTGCCTGTGCTTCTTGATTTATGCTAGTTAGCTTAGCATGCTAATCAGTTAGCATGCTAACCGGTTACCATTCGTTCTAATGTGACTCTTCAGCTATCAGGTTAACCGTAAACTACTTTATTATTAAGTTATCTTAGCATGCTAAGTTAGCTTAGCATGCTAATCTGGCTTAAATACTAAGTCACGCTTTTGTGAGCTCATTCTCACTCCTAAACTTCTCTTCTGGAGCCTGTTGAGTGTGTGTCAACTGAGTGGCGCACTCTGCTAAGCCACTTCCTTTGAAGCTCAAAGGCTGTTGTGTTGTGGGTTCGAATCCCACATGGAGCAACTTTATGAAAATGTGTGTAGTGTTGTGCTGTTTTGATTATTTTCTTTTGTTCGTTCTCATCTGAACTTCTGTTCAATTTTGAACTTCCGTACTTCTGAACTTCTCTGTTTTTTCGACTTGCATTCTATTTCTGCTGTTTTTGCTCTTCCCGCTCTGCGCCACACTACAGCCCATTCATGGGCTTGGCCCCGGAATCGCTGCTTGCAGCTATATTTATAAATGTAGTTACAGAAATTAATTACAGATGTACTTACATAAAGGTATTTTTAAAAATATAAATACAATGTAAAAACATGTATGTACATAATAATTGCATTGTACCAAATGATTAATTTAAATGTAAGTACACAGTAGTTAAGGCCTCATAATATTAAGTGGGACCAAAATTTTTATATGCATTACATAGATTTGAAATTCACTCACTATAGCTATTGAAACAGCACTTTGCTTACATGTTATGGTTTCATAGGGTTGATTATGCAAAACCTGAACATAAAAAAGAATAATAATAATGCAACCATGCCAGCTCATGAGAACTATCTCATCATATAAAAACAGCTAATAGTTGTTCACTGATCAGCACTGACCTCACTGTTTTACAACACCACATGCATTACTACAGAGAAAGATCTAACACAGAAAAGCAAGGGTCAAGAGCCCATCTGAAGCAAACACTGATCTCCATGATGGTGGCATATTTTAACCAATAAAACATTAACATCTGATCCTTTGTAATTCTCAATAACAGCAGGTGTTCATGACTAATGCACAATCATCATTTAATTAGTCACTTAATTATCTCATTAACTTGAACTCTTTGAGGACTTGGGATTTGACTTGACTTGCTTGTGACTTGAAAGTAATGACTTGGTCCCACCTCTGGTGAAATCAGCTAACTGAGTTCATGGGTGGAATAAACATATGGCAGGACTTTTACTTTCTGATCCCTGGACTTTCCACCTCTGCTAGAAAATCAGCATTGGTTTATAAGTCAATGTGAAAACAAGCAAGATTTCAGATTATCAATTGATAAGTATGTAATAAGTTTTGAAAAAACGGTCTCCAACTGTCCAACCATAGTCAAACACTTGAACCAGCTAAATAAGGTTTTCAGGATTAGTTGATAAAACAGATGTGTTGGAGGACAGTTGCAACTCAAGTCAAGGATTGTAGCTCTCCAGGAGCAGGTTGGAGACCCTGTGTTACTCTATTAATGTATGTCAAGTATTTCCTAAACTGTCATAAAATACTTTAAAGAAATATTTACTTACTGAGGACAAGTCAAGGATTTCCATTTTGATGAAAAGGTATCCTTTAAGTTGGTTTTCTTAATCTTGTTTTTTTTTTTTCTTTGCTCCTCTCTTCTGCTCTCCTCAGATGTTATCTTGCAGCTCTTCCGTGTTAAACTACATTTCGTGCTGTCATGCAATGCTGATGTTTACAAATCACAGCTTATCTTATCTTCACAGTGGTAATTAAGAACAATTTACCAGCCCTAAAACTGTTTCCTGTTAAAGCATTAAGGCATTATTGACATACACTCTTGAACAAAATCTTAAGACCAGGGGAAACATTACAAGCATTCGCATTTCACGCTGGTGGATCATAACAAGGTTGTAAGTACCGCTTCAAAATGCCAAAAGAAGAAACAGGAGCAAGAGACAACCCAGATAGCAACATATTGTCGGCCCAGATCCGGCCCACATCTGGCACATGAAGAATGATGATCTGGCCCACATGTAGCATGGAATGATGGCACTTGGATGGACCGCTCCTGTTTGCCAGATCTGGGCCAAAAGCAGTCCATAGCAATGCCACATGTCAGCCAAGAGCAAATAAATAAACCACACTGGACCTTATCTGAGCCACAAATCTTTATATATATTTTGTAGAGTCCTCTCAGCTTGTTAACAAGCAAATCACTGAAGGAAAGAAGAGAACAGAAAAAAAAGAGACAAACAGAAACTCAAGAACTACAACTGACTTAAGCCACAGACTTAGATGAATTCAGCTGAAGATTAGACTTTAAATCTCTGAAGATCTCAGCAGAGGAGCATTAAACAACTCCACAAACAGCATTACCAGCTTCACTTATTACTAACCAAACAGCAAAAAATACAAAACAAATGCATGAACCAAAGTTAGAATGAAAGAAAATAATAGGACAATTCAGTTGCATAATTTATTCATGCTGTGATGCATGCTGGGAGTTTTGTACAATTGTACCCAGCATGCATTGCAACATTACACTTTCTTTTGTCACCATTATTGAGTTTCATGTGTTGATTTATGATGACTTTGTGTGTTAGTGGAGTTTAACTTTTTGTATTTTTTTATCTTTAACTGGTTCTGCAATACTATTGATCTTAGGCTGCATTTTCATACAGCAAATGCATCATTGGCACAACACAATTGTTAGAGTCAAATGATATTAGCAAATCAGGCATTACATTATGATGACAAACCATCAATAGCTAACTACCATCATCTGATCTTTTTTTTTTTCTTTACTTGCTATTGCAAATGTGTTTGATTAACACACCATGACAACAGTCAGTGAAAACAAGCTAATTGTAATAAGAGTTAAGAGCCCAGCTAATGGAAACACCAATCACCATTATGGTGACTTCAAATGAAACAAACGTTAGATTTAAACCCCTGTTAATTCTCAATAAAAACTTCTGTAGACATCTGACAGAAATAAAGTCAGTCTGGTTAGTAATAAGTGAAACTGGTGATGCTGTTTGTGGAGTTGTTTAATCCTCCTCTGCTGAGATCTTCAGAGATTTAATGTCTTTTATCTTCAGCTGAATTCATCTAAGGCTGTGGCTTAAGTCAGTTGTAGTTCTTGAGTTTCTGTTTGTCTCTTTTTTTCTGTTCTCTTCTTTCCTTCAGTGATTTTGCTTGTTAACAAGCTTAGACAAGCTGAGAGCACTCTAAAAAAGGATGTGTTAAATATTAACACATTTTTATGTTATGGCCATTTTAACACATTTTGTGTAATTTTAAGTTGATCGTGTAAAAAGAAAGGGTAAAAAGAAACAACAGTGTGTCCAACACAATATGTGTTAACTATAATCCAATCACATTGCTGCCTATGTCACTCCACAAGCTGTTAACCAAATTCACGCCTCTTTTTCTTCGGTGGATGACGTGGATGCACTCATGTCAGGTATATGGATTTCCCCGCTAGAAATGTAATGTTCCCAGAGCGTTCTCAGAGCGTCCCGCCGGTGTCAATGACGTTCCCAGAACGTTTCCCGAGATGATCATGATGTGGAGATCTTTAAAGGGTTGGGGATGTTATTTGGAGGACCTTCAGGGATTAACACTGCTCAGAGTGTGTTTGGTCCCACAATACAGATTGTTAAAGTAACACTGAAGCAGAGCTGAACTTA